>APFE030167287.1:0-57791 GCA_000404065.3 Pinus taeda | reverse complement strand
CATAAGGCAATACTTAGTGGCTTTTAGTCTAAGAGCTCTTCTCTTATGAGCAGCTAAATGGTCAGGACATGCAAGATTCATCAAGTAATAAACTATGTCCTTGTACCACTCATGTTCTCCTAATCTTTGCAACTCAGGCGAAGATAGATCGTTAAGACAAAATAAACCAAGAGTCTTTTCATTACTTTCAGTCAACATTTGAGCCAAAACTTGGCCTTTGACTAACTTGGTGGGTCTGATCTCTAAATCATATTCTTGTATTTTAGTAACCCACCTAGTGCGAGTCCCTAAGCAGTCAGTTTGAGTTAATATATCTTTAACAGCAGAATGTGGGACGAAAGCAATGATTTTAGAGTAACTCACATAAGTTTTGAAGTGCTTAAGAGACTTGACCAAGGCATAAGCTTGCTTTTCCATGGTATTGTACTTCAATTCAGAATTTTGAAGTGCTCTACTCATGAAAGCAATAGGCTGCTCGTGACCATCTTTATTCTTTTGTAACAGGACACCAGCAATGGTATCTTCAGAAGCGAAAGAAAAATCATGAAATCCTTGGAATAATCGGGACTAACTAAGACAGGAGCTCTTGCAATAGCGCATTTGATTTCTTGAAAAGCCCTTTTGTCGTCTTCTTGCCAAACAAATTTTGCATCTTTCTTTAGAAGACTTTGAATAGGCTTAGCTATTTCTGCGTAATTTGGAATAAACCTTCTAATAAAATTTGTCTTTCCAAGGAAAGACTGAAGGGATTTGAGATTATGAGGAAGGGGAATCTTTTGGATTGCTTCAATTCTTTCAGGATCAATCTTGATTCCATCCTTAGAAATGATATGGCCAAGTAATTTCCCTTCTATTACTCCAAAAACAGACTTAGCTGGATTCAACGAAATCCCGTATTCTCTACATCTATCGAAAACCTGCCTAAGATGATTTACATGACTGATACCATCTTTAGAAAAAGCAGTAAGATCATCTTGGTAAATCTCAATAAATTTCCCGATTAACCCCTTGAAGGCATAATCCATAGCCCTTTGGAATGTAGCCCCAGCGTTGGTTAATCCAAATGGCATTCTGATGTATTCAAAGGTACCCCATGGCGTGGTGAATGTGGTTTTATGACGATCTTCCTTTTTAACCCATACCTGATTGTACCCAGAAAAACCATCTAGCAACGACATCATTCCAGAACCGGTTACTCTTTGCAACAAAGTCTCCATGTTTGGCAAAGGGTTATTATCTTTCTTGCATGCTAGATTAAGGTTTCAAAAATCGACACAAAGCCTTATCGTACCATTCTTTTCCCTAACAATCACCAGATTCGAACACCATGTCGAATGCCTGGTTTGAGCGATAATTCCTGCTGCAAGCATTTTCGCAAGCTCTTTCTGAACCAAAGGGGCTAATTTAGGATTAATTTGCCTAAGTTTCTGGCGAAAGGATTTAGCATTTTCATCTTTTAAGGGGATAGTATGTTCCATGACATCTTCCCTATAGCCCTTTAATTCATCATAAGAAAAATCTAAAACATCTCGATATTTGCGAAGTAAATTAGTTAACTTTTTTCTTTCCTCCACACTAGTACCTCTACTAATTTTAACAATCTTTTGGTTTTCAGAAGTACCAATGTTTATCTCGAGATATTCGCCTGGGTCCATCTTATTTTCTTCTCTCAACTTCGTGGCATCATGCCGATCAAAATGTTGCTCTAAGGCAACCACATTCGTAGGAGTAGGATTTATGATATGCTCATAATTTAAAGATCCATCCTCCTGAGAATCTATCCAGAAATCTTCAAACTCATCCAGACTATTAAGAAAACGAATGACCTATTTTTCATCATTAAAGACTTGCCAATGCTCTGAGTTATCTGGAACAGATAGTCTAAATATTACTTCCATTTTGATCTTATCCTTAATTAGCTCATCAGATAATTGGAAAGTAGTAGCAGCTACGGCAAGTTCATCTGCCAAACTATTTTGCTCTCTTGGGATAGCTTTGAGGTCAAGGGCATCAAAGTGCTCCATAGTATCCCATACAGCATTTCGATAATTTCTCAATCTTTGATTTTTACATGTGAATTTATTCTTAAGCTCCATGATAATTAAATCAGAATCCCCCTTAATGCTAAGCAACTTAATCTTCAAAGATTTTGCCAATTCAAGACCCATTAATATAGCCTCATATTCAGCGACATTGTTGGTTGCTTCAAATTCTAATCGATAGGCAAACTTGAAAATGTGATCAAGGGGAGATTTAAGCACTATTCCAGCACCTTTACCATGCCTAGACGATGCACCATCGAAGTACATGTGCCAAACTTTATCATTGAGATCCTTAATCTTATCATCAGGAGAAATTATGAAAATAGACATGATGGCATAGTTCCGAATGTCAGATTGCTCTTTGATTATCTCGTTGTGAGGTCTCTTAGGATCTTCAACATGAAATTTTCTTTCGGGCTCTCTATTTAGTCTTACAAAACCATCACCCCTAGGAGAAGGAATCATAGCATATGACCAATTCATTTGAATACTTCCTCCTAGATCAGAGGCCCACTTTCTGGATAAAAGCATACCCAGGCATCAGGCCCGTCCACCACAACAAATATCCAAACAATCAGATGTCTGGGTAAATTGATAGATGAACTTGCAAATCTTTGATCAAACCATGCACTTCAATTTTTCTTAGAAATCCATGGCACATATGTTATAGTAGGGTCTAGAAAACTTTAAGTTAAGCTGTTCCATGACCCTTTTAGTCATTACACAAGCTGATGCACCAGAATCCAACATGCAATTATTCAATTTATATCCATTAACTAACAAGGGTGATAAAGAAAGGCTGGTGATCTTTGTTATCTGCATCTAAGCTTTGCAAATATAATGGGAGCATCGTGATAGTCAACTTCCGAAATCTTCTGTTGAGAAGTATTTATTTGAGGACCTTGGATAGCTTTTTAGTAACTTATCTCTCTTGGGAAGGGATTTTTAGCAATCTCGGAGACAGGAACCCAGATTTTTGCATTGTTAAACCAACTTCCCAAATCAACATCTAATCCAGAGTTTAAACCAGGGTTAAAGGTTTGAGGGGGAATTTGATTCCCACTCTAATCTTTATCCCTTCTCTGATAGGTTAAACCTTTATCTCTAGCAATTTCCATGATTTGCTCTGGAGAGGGTTTTTCACCATATAACCTAGCCAAAATGTCATCTTCATTTTCAAGGTTATTTATACTAAACGCTGATGAAGGATTCGTAACGTCACAACTATTTTCCTTGACCTCTATCCAATCATCCATAGACAAAGGAAACTTGTTACCTACTACATTTATTTGATCATCTGTCCCAAACGTTCCATTATCCAAGATTCTTCTAACGATAGGGCAAGTGGCCTCTTCATGAAGAGCATCACAAACCCGACAATAAGGAGGAGTATTATCAACCAAATTAGTTATTGGATTAGGAGGTCTCTGCTCACTAGACTGACCCTTCTTTTGCCAATTGTTATTTCTGTTATTATTATTTCGAGGTTGGAAGTTTTGCGTTTGTGTTCTTTCCATTTGAATCAACCTATTCTGCAAAGTGGCTATCTCCTTGTTATGATTAATTTCCATGGTTTCAATCTTTTGGAGCAATTTGAGGACAAGTTCGCTTTCATGCTCTTGAACTACTTTTCCTTTAGGTTCTTTTAGTTTTGTAGCAGCCCTATCAAAACCTGGGATCTCAGACTTCCCAGATGCCGCCTTATCCTTCTCAAGCTCGATAGCTAAGGCTTGGCACTCCCTATAATCATTAAGTCTAGCACGCCTCAATTCATAAGAAGGCTCAGGACTAAAGGCATCAATGTAAAAATCTCGAAGAGATTTGTCGGTAGGTTTATAGTCTTGAGGTAATTCTTTAATAATATCATTAAACCTTTTATTAAATTCTTCAGTGGTTTTATTCTCTCTCTTTTTGATTATGCTAATAGCTTTCACAAGGTGTCTTCCTTCTCTTTTATCTCCATACTTTTCCTTAAAGGCATTAACAATCAATTGTAAGGAACCAAATGAATTTTGAGGCTTTTCAGTAAACCAATCTAAAGCATCACCCTCCAAGGTCAGAACAAAAAGGGTCATTTTAACATCTTCATGATTAAAACCAGCGGCCCTTGCGTACTTCCCCAGCCATGAACTAAAAGCTTTCAGATGTGAATTAGCACTGATTGCGTTATCTCCCTGAAAGATAGGCAATTTATCCATTCCATGTTTTGGAATATCATTGGGATAACCCTGAATGTTAACGAAGTTACACGGGGCGAATATGTCCATGATGTCGTGCTCCACTGGACTAGTAAAAAGTAAATGGATATCAGAGAGGGCTTCTTGTCCGACGTTAACAAGAAGTGTACGAGAAGAGAGTTTGTGTAATCGTACCCTAAGAGCCCTTTCAGGATCAGGAGCAGGATTGCACAGACTGCTTGGATGTCTTCTAGTATACACTCTTGTAGATAATATGTGAAGTGGAGTCGCCACCCGGACAGGAAGTGAAACACGGAAAAGCTCGAAAGGAAAGGACCAAGGACAAAAAAACTCTGTCCCCGGAAACGACGCCATAAAATGTTGTCGCACAGATTGTCACGACAACGCTCAGACTGGGGGCTGTCACCCTGATCCCCGATTTCTCCGTTTAAGCCTGTCTCCCGCGGCTAAAGGGGGTAGACCCTATGGGAAAATGGATGACCAACTGAGAACCAGTTGGGTTGGGAGACACGAGGGGGAACAAGCACTTAATTGATTTTATTATGCTAATAGACCAGTGCCTTATGGAATTCATGATTAAATGATGATTTATTAAATGTTGCAGAAGCATAAACCATGTAAAACGATCATTTATCAAATGCTGCAGAAATATGAACTCATTAACAATCGTTCACCATCAAATAACTCAAACAAAGTTTAACTTTTACCAAATGTGAAATAATCAATAAATACTCAATGACTTGATGATACAACAACAATTAAAATTTCGAAAGATAAAGTGCTTTAAACAACCACGTATAATGTTAACTAGAGATCACATTCATGTAGTTAATCTTCAAATGAACATTTAAGCATGATAAACATTAATTCCCACATCAAAATTTTAGCCTCAGCAGAAAAGATAAAACATAACAAATTCCTGAGCCAAGACTCAAACTGGCAAAAAAATTCCAAAATATTTTTATATTTTTCAAATAAAAGAAAACTAAAGACTAAATGAAACTTTGAATCAAAAATCTAAATAAAACTAAATTAAAAGAAACCCCTTTTTTATTATTATATAAATATATTTTTATTTATTATTATTATTATTATTAATTTTTTTAAAGTAAAATGAAACTCAACTAAACTATCACAAAAATAAAAGTTAAATCTAAATCCTAAAACTCTAATCTAACACCTAATCTATATAAGAAAATGAAAATTAATATTTTTTTTTTAAACTACAAAAAAAATTAAATTAAATCTAAATTTAGTTAAAATTTAAATGAAACTAAAACTTCAACAAAAATTGTTAAATTCTAAACCGTAAAACTAAACTAATCCCTAACTACAACATACATAGGAACTTAAAAGGAAAATCATTTTTTTTTTTTAGGGTTAATAATTTAACTTTTTGATATCATTTTTTTTCTTTAAAATTAAAATCTAAACAAAAGCTAAATCTAAATTTTAAGAAAAGTAAATCTAACAAAAAACTAAACAATTTAATAAATCTAAAACTAATCTATATGAGCCTTTTTTTTATTTTTCACTTTTTATTTAAAACATAACATAAGACTCAAATGGATGCAAGGAGCTGAGTAGTATGAGAGATGGCGGATATAAGAAAAATTCTGAATTCTGCCAAAATAAGAAAAACGCAGCCGGAGGGAGGTTAATAAAAAAAATAAAAGACGTTTTTGCAGCCCTCAGAAAAATATTCAAAACTCCAGAAAATGATATTCACTCTTGTGCTTCAGAATTATCAATGAAACCCTCGTAAGATTTCTTCCAGATCTGAAAACAATCGAAATTGAAACCCTTGGACAGCAAAATAGCTTAGATAAACCCTCAAAAATCTTCAGAAACCCTGCAACCTGAAATGGAAAAACACCCAAAAAATAATGTGTACAGAAAACAAAACTAAAACCTTAAATCAGCTAAATGATTACAGCATTTACAACTTTTCGACTCTTAGACAGCCAGATTTATCAATAATCGACAGTAATATTTTTAAAATTTCAGATTTACTATGAGATACTTTAGAAAAACTTTCATGCAACTCAAAAATAAATTTAAATGATAAACCCAAGATCGAAACTGGCTGGGCTCTGCAAGAGAATGCTTGCGAGAGTTGGTTGGTTCAGCCGAGAACTTCCCCAAACGCCCACTGATCTTTTCAATAAGGGTTTCCTGCACTGCTCACTTCAACCATCAATAAAGAGGGAAAAAAAATACTAGATTCCAGATACAATGGAGATACCTGCCATTATTTCAGAAATCTTATTACCATTCAAATCCTAGTAAGTGAACAAGATACCTGTGTTCAACAATACTCTACATCAAGCTATTACTAATGGCTGAAAAATAAAAATATGCAGAAAATAAAATAGCTCACAGCACTTCAGGAGAGCAACACCAGCAAGATTTCAACCCCAAAGTCTTTCTTTATTAGCACCAGAAAAAGTTTACAAGAGAGCTTTCTTCAGCACAAGACTCACAGATCGAATGATCTCAAATGACCCCTAAGCACCCTATTTAAAGGAAAAATTCCCAACGACTAGTTCGAGTGATCCATGTCAAAATGATCTCGACCGTCGATGAGGATCAAGATATCTCTTAATCTCATCCGTCGAATTTTTAATGCATTAAAAAGTTGAAATTCTGCATTTATTTACTCAAAAAATTATTATTTTATTATTTTTTAAGTTTTTATTTCTATTTTTTAATATTTTTTTAATTTTTCAAATTTTTTAATTTAATTTAATTTAATTTAATTTATTTATTTATTTATTTAATTATTATTATTATTATTAATATTATTAATATTATTATATATATATATATATAATATATATATCCTTGAACTTAGCCTTTGGAAAAATTACCTAGGACCTAGGACTTAGGACTTATGACTTATGAGGGTATTAAAACATTTTCTAACCCTCAAAACACTTTACATCATGAATTTTACAATTTTACATCTTAAAGGAGAAAACCCATTTGAAATAGACCCTCATAGACCACCCAGTTCTGCGACCAAACATAATCTAGCAGATCAACACACTAGAATTCCCCTAAAATTCTAATGACAAAATCCATTCCGGCTTTGGGGTTAGGCTGAAGGAAAACTCTACCTTATTTTTTAAGTTTTTATTCTATTTTTTATTATTTTTTAAATTTTCAATTTTTTAATTTAATCTAATTTAATTTTTAATTTTTTTATTTATTATTATTATTATTATTTATTTTTAATTATATATATATATATATATATATATATATATATATATATATATATATAAATGGATCCTTGAACTTAGCCTTTGGAAAAATTACCTAGGACCTAGGACTTAGGACTTACGACTTATGAGGGTATTAAAACATTTTCTAACCCTCAAGACACTTTATATCATGAACTTTACAATTTTACATCTTAAGGGAGAAAACCCATTTGAAATAGACCCTCATAGACCACCCAGTTCTGCGACCAAACATAATCTAGCAGATCAACACACTAGAATTCCCCTAAAATTCTAATGACAAAATCCATTCCAGCTTTGGGGTTAGGCTGAAGGAAAACTCTGCTTTATTTTTTAAGTTTTTATTCTATTTTTTATTATTTTTTAATTTTTTAATTTAATTTAATTTAATTTTTAATTTTTTTTTTATTATTATTATTATTATTTATTTTTAAATTATATATATATATATATATTTATGGATCCTTGAACTTAGCCTTTGGAAAAATTACCTAGGACCTAGGACTTACGACTTATGACTTATGAGGGTATTAAAACATTTTCTAACCCTCAAGACACTTTACATCATGAACTTTACAATTTTACATCTTAAGGGAGAAAACCCATTTGAAATAGACCCTCATAGACCACCCAGTTTTGCGATCAAACATAATCTAGCAGATCAACACATTAGGATTCCCCTAAAATTCTAATGACAAAATCCATTCCGGCTTTGGAGTTAGGCTGAGGGAAAACTCTGCAGATCATGGATCGGTGAGACAAAAAACCTTCCGGAACGTAGATTATCACTAGAAAATTAGGTCCACCTAGGCAATTTACATACATGACTCAGTTCTGCTAAGATTATTTACAATTTACACATGCAGACTGGGTTTACAACATAATATGATCAAGACGACGATGACTGTCGAATGGCATGGACACATCAATCAAGCATTATCCCTTTTGTGAAGAAAAGTGGGTGTACTGCTATGGGAAGTTGACACCTAGTGGTCAACAAGTGGAATATCTAGATTTCCATTAACAGAAGTGGGAAGTTGACTGGTATCCAAAGGTAACCTATAGTGGTAAGAGTTTTTAGTTGAAGAGGAACTATCTATCAATATTATATTAAAAATGGATTACAATTGCATTCTGGTTGGGTAAGCTACGTACATGTTCTCTATTAATGAGAATAAGAATAAAGAGAGTTCGTAATTTTAATAGGGTGTCACTCTACCTCAGAAGACAATTTTTTTTTTTTTTTTTAATAACTACCCGTATTTGGGCACACTAATGTTTCAAGAGCTCTATGTTAAGAACTTTTGGCAGTAAGGATGTTAGTTCTTCAGTGACAGGTCAGGCTTTTACTTGAACGAAAAGTGCTCTGTTTACCTTGAACCCTGAGTCTCCCAAGTGACTATAAGAAACTATAATAAAGCTTACAATCCAAATTGCTTAGTCTGAAAGTGATCCTAGTGCTTCAGAATTAGCTATGAAATCTGAGTGAAAGAGCATCCTAAGGATCCTGTAAAAATTCTTCTTGTTCTACAATATAGACAGTACACATTAGAGAATAAACATGGGTAAAATTCTGAAGTGTGAAGATACAGGAGTGTGCAGAGTTCAAGAATTTCAATGGGGACTTGGTTTAGTGACAATGGTGATCTGCTTCATTCCATGATGTCACCTATTGCACTCTCACAGAGCAATATATGGGGAAATTATGAAACCCATTCTTCCTAGGTGGATTACCCATCTGAGCAAACGGGACCAGTACATTGCTTATCTTTTCTGATTTAAGTTTTAGGAACTTCCCAGTATCCTAGAAAAGGAAAAAAAAAACATACATGCGAGTAGACACTGGTTCCACCCAATCCCATGTTGTATAACTTAATGATTCCGGCACTAATTCAAAATGGCTAGTAATTTCCTTTCTTTTATTCTAGGAAATGATTGATCAAGATTGCTCTCCCCACACCTATATCAAGGGAGGCCTTCCACTCTTTAAATACATGTTGCATCAGTTGATCCTATACTTCTTGTAATAGACTTGAATATAAGTTAGCCAAGATTATGACAACAAATTCTCTTTTTTTTTGAAAAAGTGTATTTATGTCAAGTTGCTCTCATTTACAGATTTACTATAGGTTTACCGTAAGCATTGCCAATGAATTGTGAACAGCAAGCTATTAGAAGAGAACTCTTGTAAGAAAAAAAATCCTTTGAAACAGAACTGGCATAAATGATACATTTCCTTTGCAACAAATTTTATTTTCAAAAACCTACAAGTGGTGTAACATTTACTGATGAAGTTCTTAAAGAGCAACGAAAGCTGAAAATGATATGTACATTTGAGAGAAACTTGCTAAGAGCCACAAATTCTGCAAAGCTCATGATTCCATTTCTGTCTTATCATCTGTTGGGCAATCGAATCTGAGAAGTGGAGATTGCCACAACTAGAGTTTTCTTCAGATCGAAAGCATTGATTTGCCCTGTTCCCTGGACATCTATACTTTCAAACCACGCTCTCAATCTCTCTTGATTGGCCATCCCCACTAATATTTTGATATTGGAGTAAGGAAGGAGATTGTCACAGTAAATTGAACAAACTAAAGCTTGTTCCACATTTAAAATGTAAGGTTTTTATTTTTTATTTTTTTTTTACTAAATGACCAAACCGAGATAGAAACCTCTTTTGTCATTTTTTTATTTTGTTTGGAATAACCACTGGCATGCACATGGGGTATTTACACAAAATATGTGTGAAAGAGGCAAAGAAAACGAAACTGCTTTGCCTCATAGATTAAATCAAAACAAGACCATAATGGGACCTAATTGACAAAACGAACAAAATAATGCATGATGACCATCTAAATTTCTGGGAACAAAGACTAAATAAGACACTCCTTTTTATAATTCTCAGACCCGTGAGTAAATGAGTAGAGACATAAAGATTCATTGTAGCCACGAGGAATTTTTACACAAATTTAAATGTTAAGATGGAACGAAAATCAAACGAAATAACCAATCTATATGTTACAACAACACACTATCAAGGTGTAACAAGATTTTGAAATGGAAGAGTGGACACGAATGCATCAAGACTGCAATCTATGAATCCTAGACATGATGGGCCAGCGACCAATTTAATGACGCTGAGTGATTCCCTGTGCATGCCTTTTGCATGTGTTTTGTGCTTAGAACCATGAGGCCCTAAAGCTTCCTTATGTGGCAAACTGGGTGGAATGTAGGGTAATAAACATCCGGTGTAATAATAATACTGAACCCTCTCAACCATAAGCATAAGCCATAGCCAGAATGTGAAACACAAAACAGATACAAGTTAACAATTGTAAAGAGCAAATAACATTGGCATATGTGATCTGTTTTATTTCATAATTAGGATGATTTACTAATTAACAAACAATTAACATAACTAAACTACCATGGTGATTGCATCTAGACCAATTATATCTGGAGCGTAACATGCAATAGTAGGGATTTTTGAACCTAAATTCCTTTTCAGAAGAATAGAGATCCTTGACAAGCTGAACTTTTGGCCTGCAAAGGCAATTGCAAGTCCGGCCCTGATTTAAGGTATGGTCGCCCACCATCTTCAAGTTCACGCACAGAACAGGGAAGAAAACGAATTTTGAATTGAGTGGAGCGGGAATCGATACCGAGAATGTCTGGTTACCGAAGCAAGATGAAAGGATTCTTGGTTTAGGGATTATCACTGGTCATCTTCCATCTTATATAATTGTTTCTTAGTGCTTAGTCATCTCTTATAGCTTAATTTCTTCTCTTTCTTAGAGTTGCTTTGGTACTCCCAATATATTCTTCATCTTGTATCCCCTTTTTCTTTCAAAGTTTCTTTAGTACTCCAATGTTCAGTTTATCTTGTATCTAAACAGTCACACTGGCTGTCTTCAATCACTTGTAGACATTAATATTTAACTGAACCATAATTTCTGGGAATGATTATACAACTTGTTAAATATAACCCCAACTCAAACAATCACTCTTCATTGCAACTTGCTAACTGTTTTTGGACTCGGTATTGGTTCTGAATACTTTAATTCCAATAATTTGATACGTTATTTTAATTTTTTCCCCTTTTTAGAAGTACGCTCATAAAAGACAACCATGGGAAACAGAAATTTGAGATAAACCTATTGATGTTGGATTCAACTTCCAATAAGATTGGAGCACGCTTGGAGAATTCTTCAGAATTCCAAGTTCGGTCAGACCTTTGGATAATAGCCGGACAGAATACGAATGTATTTGGCCCAGACTCACTCCTAGTTTACACAGTTTCAAACACTCATTAGCAGTGTCCAAGATGAGCTCATACATCTCTCATTGACAAGAAGAATAGCTACCACAAGGAGGCCATGTCCGATCTCATCCATGGTAGCCTCCAATTGTAGATTCTGAGAGAGCGCCGACGTTAATTTTGGAGTAGAAAGGATGTTGGCGGCATGGTTACGTCAACTGCGGTAGACGCACGCCGCACAAGCCACGGATTTAGCCGGAAGTCTCTTCATTATGTCATTTATCATATCTTTACCCAAACAATTCGACATTGAACTCCACTTGCTTTTCCTCCTCATCTTTGCACTCGTCCTCGCACTGTAATATCTGTGTGTTGCCTAGAAACCTCAGGAATCGAATACCAATCTACTTAAAGTGAGAACGCTTATTTGAATTTATGAGCTCGCAAAGTGCTTCAAGCAAAGTGGAGACCCGAGCGATACCAATTACACTGACACCTGTCTCTTGATGAACGCTCCCACTGTCATACCATCGCATGTTCCTTTATCCTACGGTGGTTGACACACCTCAAAGGTTTAGATACTTAATTTCATCGTTTAACACTAATCGCCATCTAAGAATAAATTTCAACGTGTCAGATGTTTAAATTGATGAGTGAGCACCGTGTGTTTTATATGCATGCAGGGTCGTTAGTTTTTTTATCTAACAAGTGTTACTTTTTTTTAATCTAACAGGTGTCAGTGATATTTCTAAGCGCATATCGTTAATGAGGTATATTTGTATATTAATCATCCATACAATATTTACTGCAGCGGATTGTTGTTGGGTTAATATCATTGGTAGCAATATCGTATTAAACTTCAAATAATCCTCAGTGAATCCCAAGTCCAACAGATTATAGCTTTTGAACAATTATACGCCCACTACCAATCATTAGAATTGCCTGTACAAATTCGCAGATAGTGCACAGCTATGTTTCTTTTTCGAATTTTATGAGAAGGCTTAACGGAGTATCCTTAATGTAAATCTGCTACAGTCTCTAGTCTAGCCCCTAAAACGAATCTTTCAGCAGGGTCCGACTTCTTCAGGAAACCTCCATTCTGCTCCAGAATCCTTGGGTTGCTTTGCGTAATACTGTCCTTAGAGGATTTGGATTTCCTGCCTCAAATAACTTCAGGTACCTTAGGTTTTAATCTGCCGGTACAGGGGTTCTCGATTGCTTCAAAATAATTGTTGGAGATTTTTCTGGTAAAATCCCAAAAACAAAAACAAAAACTTTCACACAGAGACAATGCTCTGTTTTGCCACAGGAATTTTTACACAGCGGAAACTTTAAAATTATTTATGAGAACAGAGTATTACACACCCATAAAATCTTTCTATTCATTAAAACAAAATTCCTGATACAAAATTCATCCTCTTTCACTCAGAGGGATTCACCAAAAAAAATTCAACAACAAAATATCACTCTGTCTCCTCTTGAGATTTTACACTGCAGTGCGTAAAGATCTCTTTTACATTCCTGCTGTAAAAACAGACTTCGACTACAGGAAGTTCACATTCACTGCTGTGTGGGAATCACACAGAGTTTTCTCACGCTGCTGCGTGCTTCTTTTGCATATTCAGAATTTTACATCCGCAATGCTGTGCCTGCCTTTCAATTTTCAATTACATATGCTGCGGCGAGTTTTCCCTTCTGCAAAAACTTACATAACAAAAACAAACACAGGAGTATATATGGTCTTACTTGCCATACTGCCATAAAATAAAAAAATAATAAAATTAAATGGTTTCACCAACTTTTACTTTGCCCATACTCCCACTGAAATAACAATGATAAAATTAAAAGTTTCACCAAAACTTACCAACCCTCAGTAAATTGCATTTACTGTTTTACTGAGATAAACGGCGGTAAAGAAACTTTTACTTCACGTCAAATTTATTTTGCAGGCCTGTACTTCAACCATTAATCAATTTGACTTTGGAAACCCATCGGGTCCGAGCTTTATCGCATGGCACACATATATGCAAAAGCGTGCACCCATGGTTTCCTCGATTGCGAAAATATTGTGGACCCGATAATCTATCAAAAGAAATTAATACCATCGTCAAGTCCGGCCCATCGGCGATTGCTTATTTATAAAAGGTCATGCTTCACTTGAAACCCCGATAGCGATACGCCGATGTGATATCAGCGATCGCTCATCGCAAATAACAAAAGCAACTTTATAATACCCCGTTGTCATTTCGCCGAACTGCTCATCGCTGAATCGCTGGACTGCTGCACTCCTTACCCGATGCGCAGTTGAAATTATACTTTCAACACTCCCCTTTAATTTCAACTGCTGGGCATTTAATCATACCCAAAGACTTTCTCAACTCCTTGACGTGCTGCTGTTACAAAAGAGTCTTCCTCTTAACAGAGGGATTCACCAACACTGCTTCAGATGCAGTTCCACAAACAACGAAAGAGTCTTCCTCACACAGAGGGATTCACCAGAGATTATGCTGAAGAGCATCTTCCTCTAAACCAGAGGGATTCACCAGTCTATGCTGAAAAGCATCTTCCTCTTGACAGAGGGATTCACCAAGAGACTGTGCTGAAAAGCACCTTCCTCTTTGATAGAGGGATTCACCAAAATTTCACTTCCTCTCACAAAGGGATTAGAACCAGATACTGCTTTAGATGCAGTTCCAAAACAGCAAAAATATTACTCATCTTCTTTTACAAATAATTTTACACTGCTGTGTAAAATCCTCATTCACTGCTGCAAAATAAAAATTTTCTTACATGCAACCTGATTACATTCGCACTGCATTTCAATGCATTTCAATCTCCCAACAAAACAAAATTTACATAACTCTTTTTCACTACTGTGTGAAAAAAAAATTTACTTATACTGCTGTAAAAGTCTTCTGGTTTCATTTACTTTGCTCAAGCTGCTTTCTTCACTTGCTTCACATTACTGGCATATCTTCACCAACAAAAATTATGAGATTTGTGCTGCTGTGCATTCCTTTCCTTTCCCACCAGCGAACAACCAAACATCATCATGCTACTGCGTTTTTTCATCTTAACAAAACCTTACACACTGCACGCTGCTGTGCATTCCCATTCACACTGCTGTGAAAAACCTATACTCCATTTGCAAGCTGCTCCGAATTCATTTTCTTCTCAACATGCTGCTGTGTTAAAAACTTTTGCATTTACTGCTGTAAGCTGAGAAATTCTTACTTTGGTTTACTGCTGTAAAAATTTCTTTCACATTCACTCATGTGTGAAAGTTCTCATTACATTTAAAATTCTAAGTTTTCACATTACATATAAAAAAAAAAATTTCATTCCCATTCGTTTCAACAAACTATAAGCACCTGTAAAAAGGAATTCCAAACTTTCATTTGCTGCCGCAAATCTTTCATCCTGTCACACTGTTGTGCTCCCCTAGGTTTTTATTCGCTACTGCTAACCATTTCACTTTTCATCTCTTGCCTTTTGTTCTGCCTTCGCACTGATGTGCGGATCTCCTTGTTTTGCATTACAATGCATATAATTCATAAAAAAATTGTTTTCGCACTACTGTGCGATCCTCTCATACCAATCCCATTTGCACCAGCTGTGCATTTCACCACAGCGTTACAGAAGTCAACACATAACCAAAAACATATACAACACATATGCGTTCCACTTCTTTTTGCATTACACTGCATATCTTCACTTGACAGCCATTACAAACACATACCTTCATGGCTTTTGCTTCCACAAGCTCAAAGCTGCTTCACCTCTGCACTACTGTGCATAAAATAAACATTCTCAACAAAAAATTTCATGCATGGCTGCGCATTCCATTTTTTTTACTCAAGGGAAAAACATTTTTTTCATGCAGCTGCATTGGTCACAATACATAAAAAACATATGACATTTTTTTTATTTTGAGCCATACTCCCGTGACCAAATACCAAACATTAAAATTAAATCTTCACCAACCATTTACGAATGCCATTGAACTTCATTTAATGTTTCTCTGAAACGTTGGTTTTTCCTGAGCTATTTTCCTACTGCACGATGGCGGATTCCCATTTGACTGTGCTGTCGTCGCTATCCATACTCCCCTTAACTGTATGCTTCATCTTCTTTCAACAAAGTTTTCTCAAAAGAAACTTATATCCACTGGAGAGCTCAAGGGACTTTCAGACTGTATTTCTTTCCTTCTCCATACTTGTGTAACTTTCTTCTTTTGCATGGGTTTAGCTTGTGTAAGAGCCCATGTTAAGTTACAATCACGTGCCATATGCCCAATGTTATGACACTTGAAACATTCTACATTGTTCATCAATAAAATTTCATGATTTCTTCTTGTAAAATTATTTCTAGGAGATTGTCGGGGACCACAACATCTATCTCCATGAAATGCTCTACAGTCTTTTGCCATATGACCAAAGTTTGAACAAGAATAACAATAACCAAAAAATGAACTTTAGTACCTGGGAGATGGAGGTTTCCTTGACGTACTTCTGAAGCCTTTCTGCCTTGAGATTCTTTGATGATAACCATTCCCACTTGCCTCTTTGACATTATCTACATTTCCTTTTGGAGCTGATTTTCTACTTGGAGTAGAATTTCTTCCATTGTAGCCTTGAATTTTCTCCTTGCCTTTGCTGGAACTAGGAGCATCACCATTTCTTTCTGGCAACTTCACATCTCTTTTGCTTAAATCATTTTCATTCTTGTTTGAGGGTTCACCTACATACCCAAGTCCTGATTTATCAGATGGAGATCTGTGATAGCTAAGCATGTCATCCAAGGCTTGAGAGCTCTTCATGATTTTATTCATCCCTTCAACATTTTTCTTGAGGAGGACAATCTCTTCTTCCAATCTTTCACACTCATTATTCTTCTTTGCAAGTTGTTCCTCAGTTTCTTCCTTGCTACGAGTAGCTTCAGCTGCTACTATTTTAAGGGAGATGATATCTGACTTCATATTGGAGATTTCTTCATTCTTTGCTTGACTGCTCTTCATTTTCTTCTCAGCTTCTTGTGCCTGCTTCCTCGCTTCTTGTAGCTCAGGCTTAAGGGAGGAGACCTCTACCTTGTACTGTCCAATCTCTTCTACAAGTTTGTTCACTCTCTTGTGCCTTTGTTCAAGTTGACTTGACAAGGCATCTTCCTGCTTCTTTGCTTTATTCAACTGATTTTTCATGAATATGACTTCCTTATGATGCTTCCTTCTGCTTTCATCAAATTCCTTCTTAAGCTTGGCAAGCTCTTCATCCCTTTCTTGCACTTGAAGCTTGATGAGATCAACCTTCTCATTTTCAGCTTCTATGATGGGTTCAGAATTTCCTTCTTCACTGACGGTCATGGTCAGTGCTCCCTTTGCATGAAGGTCATGAAGTCTGTCCCATATATCCTTTGCTGATGAATATTTTCCTAGATTCTTCTTTATAGAATCAGGCAGCCCATCCAAGATTGTCTTTGCTGCTTTTGCATTGTACTCCTTGGATTCTCCATCCATTTTGCTATCATCAATCACTGACTTCCAAATTTCAATGCCTTCAGACTGTAAGAAAGTCCTCATTTTTATTTTCCATATATCAAAGTTCCCATTGAACCTTAGAGCCTCAAATAGAATGTTTTCAAATAGATTGCCTTCTATTTTAATAGAGGAGGGAGACTCAACCTTAGGGGATTTGGACACTTTCTTCTTTGACCTTGCCATTCTTAACTATTTTTAAAATCCCTGATTGTGTTTTTAAAATGACTCACTGTTTCTTCAACAGCAACTCAAAAACTTGAGAAATACTTGAATCCCTTTGGCTGAAACAGCTGGAGAAATACTTGAATCCCTTTGGCTGAAACTTCACACAGCTGGAGAAGCTTTACTGCTGCTGCAACAAGGGTCTTTCCTTTAGCTTCTTTGACACTTCAAAGAGCATGAACCTGCTCTGTCACCATCAAAGAGCCTGGACTAGCTCTGATACCACTGTTGGGTATTTTTGCAATGGGAAAATACCAAAACTAAACATTAACTGAACACAGAGTCAATGCTCCTTTTTCCTCTACTTCAAGATCTTTTGTGCACAAACAAGCTTAAATTTTTTTTACACAGAACAGAGTATTCCACCAGCATACAAGATTTTGTATTCATTAAAATGAAAATTACTGAGACATATTCATCCTCTTTCACTCAGAGGGATTCACCAAAACACTACAAAAGAAATTACTCTATCTCCTTTGAAATTTTACACCACTGTGTGTAAAAATTTCATTTACATTCACTGTGTGTGAAATCAAAAAATTACAGGGATTTACAGTTTTACCTTTTCACTGCTGTGTGAAATAATTCATGGTTTTACATACTTGCCCCTGGTTTTTCTTCTTTCACTTCTTCACCTTCACTCCTGCATTGCTGTGTGTTTTACAATATGTTTTTTTTAATATAATGTCAACGAACAACAACTCATTTTCTTTCACTTCTTCACCTTCACTCCTGCATTGCTGTGTGTTTTACAATATGTTTTTTTTAATATAATGTCAACGAACAACAACTCATTTTTATGCACTGCTGTGCGTGCCAAAAAAATAAAAACAAAGACTCTGTCTCATCCCTTTTTTTTACGAGCTGTGTGTTTTACATTACTTACTTCCCTCGCTGCTGCGAACCAACACCTCACATTACATTTTAACCCACAAAAAACATTCACACTTCTGTGCGTTCTTCCCCTGCATTACAATATTTATTCTCTGGTTTTCATTTGGTGCTGCGAACTCAAGTTCTACACCTCCCCATGTGCAATCCAATATAACTTGGAGTCAACGCTCATATAAAAAAACATACGATTCATATGGAATTAAATGAATCTTACATACCCCATGCTCCCATATGACATAGATATTATGCGCCTTAAAAAAACATTAAATACCTTACCAAAAACATGACAGTTCATTAATAATAGAGTATGGGCTGTAGTATTAATCCACTTAACATTTAATTTTACCAGACCCCATATGCACCTTGGTTCAATCGGACGGCAGAGAATGAAGAACCAAATCAGACGCATATCGGATGGGGACTTTTGCCCGACATTTATCGTTCGATAAATGTCAGAGGGTGATGTCACCCCAATCCACATGTCTGCTCCAAATTGCATCGGAGTCCCTTGCACGGAAACCACTTTATGCCAAAGAGTGGTGCGATGACTTACCGCCGGTTTCAGGTTTGCTGCGGTGATTTTGGTACGGCGTTGAAAGCTGGCTCGCGCTCAGTGAAATTACAAATTCAACAAGTGACAGCATTGAGATTCTACAACCTGTAATATCATCGTATTGATGATGTCTGGGACTAGACAGTTTTTGCTCATAATTTATCATGTTTATTTGGCGTGGCCACTTCACTGTGAAAACCAACCGATGGAATCTCATAAAGGTTATGGCATGTATTCTATTTAGTTTTTAGATTTCAAAGCAATCTAAATTTTACAAGTCTTACTGCTTGGTCGAAGACATGGATGTCGCTATGGACTTCGACGGGTGAAGAGACAAGGAGTTAGCCATTGAAGAGATGGAAAATATATGTGTTATTTTTCTGCTCTAGTGAAAGAGTTCTCGAAAAGTATACATGAAACTTTGTAGGTAAGAAGATAAAGAAGCCATGAAAAAACTAGTTGTTGGTCAGATCTTTTGGAAAGTACATATGTTTTAACGGTTATTATGTTTAGGTTTTTTTAAGAACATGGACATGTTTGTGCACGTATGAAAACAATAACCAATGAGTTAGATTTGTTGAAAATAAATGTGTTTTTTTCGCATGCAAGACTTGGGTAATGTCTTTTGGAAAGAGAGATGTGTTTTGTATGTAAGAAGAATAGTTATCATGTTAATTTATTTTGGAAAGAATAAGTAGTTTCTTGCAAGAAATAACAACTATTATGTTAGTTTTATTTTGAAATAGAGCATTTATTTTCATGTACAATAACTATTATGAATAGTTCTCTTTTGGAAAAGATGTTGGAAAGAACATGCATTTGTATGCAGAGGAAAATAATCCAATGTGTTAGCTTCTTGTACGTATTTGCATGTACCAAAAGTAATAGTTGAGGGGCTATTTTCTATTGATAAAATTTATGTAATTGTATACACGAAGATCATTACTAAGTTGTTAGTTTCCTTTAAAAGAATACTGTCAGTTGTAGTGGTTTTACTTGGAAAAGGGAATAATAGATAATGTGGTATTTATTTTGGAAATATTTTCCCTTTTCTTATGCCAAGTGTTGAAAATATTAGCTAGAAAAGGGTTCCTTGATTTGTGCCTTAATCATAGGAGACAGAACGAGTTCCTTCTTGTGCATGACTCAAGTTCCTATAATTTAGGAATTAGTCTCTAAAATATAAGATAAGTTAGGTTGCATTTCATTGATGTGTTGAAATTGAAAGGAGTTCTTGATTTTCTAGTGTGAGTTGATTGAGAAAAAACACAAGTGATTGAGTTTCAAGTCGTTGACCAATGAAATAGGACAAGTTGCATGAGCAATTAACTCATGCTAACTTAATCAATCACAAAATCATTCCTTAATTAGAAATTAACTAATTTTAATCATTTGAATTGCCTTTAAAAGGAGGAATGTCAATGAAATAGGACAAGTTGCATGAGCAATTAACTCATGCTAACTTAATCAATCACAAAATCATTCCTTAATTAGAAATTAACTAATTTTAATCATTTGAATAGCCTTTAAAAGGAGGAAGTTGAGACAAGGTCCCCTAGGGTCGATTTTTGGGTTAAAAGAAGTTTTGGGGCAGAAAGCCCAAGTTTTTGTATGTAAAGTGTAAAGTATCCGCAATTTATGGTTGCAAAGCGCGTAGATATAAATTGTCATAAAGGGTTTCCGCCCTTCTTTTATGTAAGTTGTGTTAGCTTTGGAAGATCTATCCATGGTCTGTGAACCATGGGATTGTATAAAAAGGAGAGTCTTAGAAGATCTAAGGCAATTAGGTCATTGAGGGGTTAGTAGGAGCTAATAGCGAAGAGTCTTATAATAGAAGGAAGGCTCTACAACTATGTGTGTAGAGGCCTAGGGTAGAAGTCTGTAGCTTAGTGCGCAGACCCCTGCAGCTGAGTGTGTAGGGTAGTTTGAGTCTGTAAGAAGATCTGAAGTACTAATAAAGAAGATTACTCTGGAATTATCTGTGGTTTTGATCTATTTACTTTTGTTATGAATAAATGCGGTTATGTTATGCTAAATAATGGTTTCATGATTTAATGTTGTATTGATGTGCGAATCTATATCTTTTACATTGGTCTTTGTACACAAGTGATAATATATGTTTATGCGAAGGACACATTAACGCACATTGAAGTTATCCGATACTTAAGCGCATTTGGGTAAGTACGGAAGTAAGAATAATTACAGAAGCGCGTAAGTGGTTGATTCACCTGGTTAGGATCCACAAACGACACTCATAGACCTTTGCAAAAGTCTAGAGGCTGATTAAGAAAAGTATATCGATAAGCCCTAAAAGGCTTATCGATCTGTGCGAAGGCATAGTTAGGTCACAAAATGACATCACTACGATCTTTGGGTGTGGAAACTTGGTTTCAACATCCCCCCATACTGGACCTTCGCAAAAGTCTAGAGGCTGATTAAGAAAAGTATATCGATAAGCCCTAAAAGGCTTATCGATCTGTGCGAAGCACAGTTAGGTCACAAAATGACATCACTACCATCTTTGGGTGTGGAAACTTGGTTTCAACATCCCCCCATACTGCTGCGGGTGAGACTTCAGTCCGTGATTTGAGGATTGATGCTGAAATGGCTAGTAGTGTAGGGATTTGTTGGGTTAAATTAACAGTGAATCGGGATCAGGGCCCATTAAGCCAACAAATGGTTTTGTTTCTCTTCTGTAACGTCTACAACAACTCTTCTACAACTTCTGTCAATTAGTGGGTCATGATGAGCATAACTATTGTAGTTATGAGCTAATGATGGATAGAATGCCTGCATATAGAGTGCAGACATAAACTTGACCTCCAGATCAAGGTGTTAAGGGAACGCGAGGAGGATTTTAGGGGCGTGAGTGAGGCCAAGGTGGAGGACCTAGTAGAGGTCAATGACAGCTGATTTGCTACAACTGTGGGGGACCAAGACACTACGCGCGAGAATGCATGAACCTGACATGCCTATCATGCAGATATTGCACTTAGTTTGACCATGCGACAAAAGTCTACCCTATATTACTAGCTAATATATGCGAAAAAGGGGCACATCCTCAGCAGCCTACCCATAATCTGCAGATGATGAGGTTTGAACCCCGTGAAGTGGATCCTAATGTGAACATCATGTTGTGAAGTGGAATGAGAACTGGTGAAGACAAGGGAAACAAGCCTGAAGAAGGTGAATGGGTCCACAAAGCTCCAGAAAAGGAGGTTGGCTTTGATTTGGAGCATGCGAAGGAAACCTTCAAGGAGGCATAGAAAAGCTTCGATGAGGTTTCTACCTTAGGAAGTCAAGATACGCAGTTTGAAGAAATGGACCCATTCATGTTTACTACATTTTTGGAGACCTATATGAAGTTGCTTCAAGATAGCAAGGTCGTAAAGGGATTACAAGAGTTGATCAATAAATGTGTTGGTAGTACGCCTAACGGCCCACTTGTGGTCAGGAATATTAATAAGGATGGGAAAGAATAGGGTGGGAGTTGAGACTCATTGCGCAGATAGGACAATATGAAATGGACCAAGTTGTTTTAGATCTAGGGTCTGATGCGAATGTTTTGCCTAAACAAACATGGGAGAAAATGGGGAGACCTATGCTTTAGTGGTCTCCTATTCAATTGAGGATGGTGAATCAGAAAAGGATTATCCCCATGGGAAGATTACAGGGAGTGATAGTCGATATCGAAGGCACAAGCGCGTTGGCCGATTTTGAAGTGATAGAGATTGTGGATGACAGAAATCCCTACCCTGAGATCCTTGGGTTCGACCGAGCTATCGACATGAACGGGGTGATTATTTTGAAGAAGCGAACGATGTTATTTGAAATAAAATCACTCTACGTAGTAGTATTGTTGGACTAGAAGTGTTAAAATTGGCAACTAGGGCCACACTTATGTGGGTCACCTTATCCATGGATGATAATATTTTTACTAGATTCCTCTCGTCAAGAGGTGTAGGTTTGATCTAAAGATCATCTAATTCCGATGAGTATTTATGGAGATATGAATTTATTTTGATTATGGACTAATTTTCAAAGTCGGCCAACAACTTATGTAGGCTTAGAAGCCCAATAGTTGCATCTATTCAACCCCAACATTTTGCATATAAATACAAGGAGTATTCTCGTCATTTTCACACTTCACTTCTCATCACATCTCTCTCTCTCTCTCCTGCGCAGAAAAGGGTCTCTTCTCTCTCTTGCATAGAAAAGACTCTTCTCTCACACGTGTGGAAGGAAGGACATAGATTTTAGGGTTGTAACTGCAGATAGGAACTTTGACCAGGCGCAGTAGGTAAAACTGACTCTCCTTTGAAGGCCGCATTTTTTCTGAAGGAATCAAGGTGATCTGACTGTCAGTTTGACAAATATTGACTACCCTAGTTTAGGGCTGATGTTGCTAATATAAATCAGACTTTGTATTATTTCTCTCTGTTGAATTATTGAGGATAAAAGAAGATTTGATCAAAGGCTTTCTCCATATTGGGGTTTGTCCCTAACTAGCCACCACATCTTGTGTCTCTTGTCTTGGCTTGTTTTTGGTCCATCATTTAATGTTCTATCTACACTTTACTTAATGTACATGTGATTGTTAATTTGTGGATAATAATAAGAAAAATAAGTAAATTGCTCTAAGCATAGAACATACCATAACTTAACATGGGATCAGAGCTGAGGTGAAGACAGAGCCTGAGAAAGAGCAAGAGAAATCACCAAAGAGAAGATTAGCAAGGCTACCCTAAAAGAAATATGGGGTCCTCAACACTCTTCCTCACCAAAGACAAACTTTGTGAAAGTTCTGACTATCATGGATGGAAGATGCCTCTCGATCTGACTTTAAAAGATCAGGGAGTGTTGGACCATGTGAGAGGAAATATGTTTGAGCCTCCATCAAATGCACCCACTGCTGCTAGGAACAAATGGAAATCTGGAGAGGTCAAAGTAAAGAAGATCATCCGGGACTCTATCGAGAAGCGCTTGGTGGTCTATGTTTCTGAGCTGAACACCTCCAAGGAAATCTACGATAGATTGGTGAGTTTATTTAAAGTTAATGATGCAAATCAAGTTGTATTTCTTAGAAATAAGCTGAAGGAAATTAAGAAGGGAAAAGACGAAAATATGCAAGCATATTTCTTAAGAATTAGCAAGATTAATAATGATCTCCTATCTATTGGGGAAGTAATTCCTGACAAGGAAATGGCACTCACAACTCTTGGAGGACTACCATCTGAATGATATATATTCAGGACTACTCTCCTCAACAATAATGTAATTCCTGGATTTGAGGAATTAATAGCTAGATGCATTCACGAAGAAGCAAGAATGGAAGAACAAGAAATGCCCACACTTAAAGGTCATCCCGTTGCCTTTTCTTCTCATGCTAAAAGAAGAAACAATTCCGAGGCTAAATCCAAAAGGAAGATTGGACCAAAGGGTGTAAAAGGATGATGTTACCATTACAATAAATTAGGTCATTATGCAAGGGAGTGTCCTGATAAAAGGAACTCACACGGGGATGATGATCAAAATCCCTCTCAAGGAAATCAAAGAAATGACAGGTGAAATGGCCGAGGTAAAAGAAGTGCTGGAAATCAAAGAAGAGGAAAACCATTCAAGAAGGCAAGAAATTCCAGGTATGAATCTAACACTGTTGACAATAACCAGTACGAATATTATCTACTAGTTTCTCTATCTACCTCTGCTCCTCCGAACTCGCTGGGAAATTGGCTTATTGATAGTGGTGCCTCAAGGCACTTCACTAGTTACAAAGAAGTTCTCCATAATCTGATAGGGAAAGAAATCAACCTGGAAATTGTCCCTGGAGATAATATGAAATATCCCATGAAAGGTGTAGGCAATGTCTATCTTAAATTGAATCAAGGTAATAAAATCCACCTACAAGATGTATTATATGTACATGATCTCAAAAAGAACTTGGTGTCCATTTCGGAAATGGAAGACAAAGGCTACAAGGGGGCTTTTAGTGATGGCAAGGTAAGTGCATGGAAAAACAATATTAAATATGCCTTCACTCTTGGGTTTCGAGTTGATTCATTATATTAGGTTGGAGGAAGTCTGGTGGGTGCCATGTCTTGTGACACATCTCTTCAGTCTGAACTATGGCATCAGAGTTTTGCTCACCTTCATTATAAATCTCTACCTAATGTAAGAAAAATGGTGACTAGGATGCTCGAGTTCATATTAGAGCAAGAAGGTCTATGTCCCAAATGTGTTGAAGGAAAGCTAAAAAGGGGACCATTCCCCTCAAGCCAAAGCAAGACCTCCGATATATTGTAGTTAATTCACTCAGACATATCTGGTATGATGCATGTGAAATACTTGGGAGGATATTCATATTACCTCACTTTTACAGATGACTATTCTCGCAAGACTTGGATATACTTCTTGAAAAATAAGGATGAAGTGTTCTCCTAGTTTCGACACTTCAAAGCCTTAATTGAGAATCAAACCGAAAAGAAGATCAAGATCTTAAGGACTAGTAATGGGACTAAATATGAATTTAATGAGTTTCATGACTTTTGTAAAGAGGTTGGCATTAAGAGGGAGAATACTACACCATACACTCCTGAACAGAATGGTGTGGCGGAAAGGAAGAACCGTACGATTGTGGAAGTTGTCAGTGCTATGCTCCATGATCAAAGACTTCCAAAGTTTCTTTGGGCCGAAGCTGCAAACACCACCGTACATGTACAAAGCTGATGCCCCCATCAAGCATTGAGTTTCAATACTCTCGAAGAAATGTTCACCGATAAGAAACCTGATGTATCTCATTTTACAATTTTTGGAAGCCCTGTATATTTTAATGTGCTGAAAGAGAAAAGGAACAAATTGGGTGCATCTATAAAGAAAGGAATCTTCGTGGGCTATAGTTAAAATACTACGGGATAGAGAATCTATATAGCCAGTCAAAGGGAAGTTGTGATTAGTCATGTTTTCACCTTTAATGAAGATATGGCTCTTAGCAAGTTGAACAATCTTCCTACTGTGAGGAGCTCTCAAGAAGTTGACACCAGGGAACCGAAAGAAAAAGATGATGAAACAATGCCCAATGTGGAAGAACCCATGGATCCTATTGATCCTCCTCCAGCTGAGCCTTCCTCTTCTAGGAAGAGACCTTCATGGCTTAGGGGGACACTTGATGATGCTAAAGGACATGCTGCACCCCGAGGAACCTTCCGTGAAAGTAAGAAACCAAACAGGTATCATGGATACCTGACCATCATGAGCACGATCATTCAAACTGAGCCTTCATCATTCTCAGATGCCATCAAGCATCAAGTATGGAAGGATGTTATGACCGAAGAATATGAGTCTATTATGAAGAATGATGTCTGGGAAGTAGTTCCCAGACCCCTGGACAAGACAATTGTCACTTCTAAAAGGCTTTACAAGATAAAGCATGCAGCTGATGGAAGTACAAAAAAGTGTAAGGCTCTTTTTGTCGCTCGTGGCTTCTCCCAGAAGGAAGGTATAGACTATGACGAGATATTTGCACCTGTTGCCAGATATATCACCATCCACTTAATAATAGCCCTTATGGCTTCACAAGGATGGAAACTACATCAGATGGATGTTAAGACTATGTTCTTGCATGGTTCAATCAAAGAAGAGGTCTATGTGGAGAAACCTAAAGGATATGAGATTTATGATTGATAATCTCATGTGTGCAAGTTTAAGAAGGCCCTCTATGGGCTGAAGAAAGCACCCCGAGCATGGTATGAGAGGATTGATAACTACTTGATGAATCTGGGATTCACTAGGAGTGAGGCTGATCCCAACCTTTACTTCAAGGTTGAAGATGACAAACCTCTCATACCGGTGTTGTATGTTGACGACCTATTTCTAATAGGTGCAGACCCTCTCATTCACAAATGTGAGAGCGAGTTGGCTTCTGAATTTGAAATGAAGGACCTAGGAATGATGCACTATTTCCTAAGACTTGAAGTTTTGCAGAAGCCAGGGGAAATTTTCCTATCTCAAGGAAAATATGTGGTGAAGATATTGGATAGATTTGGTATGGTGGACTGCAAGCCCGTAACTACCTCGATGGAGCTTGACTTCAAAAAGTTAAGCAGTAATGCTGCTGGACCTATTTTACGAAATGCCATCGAGTATCCTCAACTCGTTGGAGCATTAATGTTCTTTGTGAACTCCTATCTAGACATATGCTTTGCAGTCAACATATGGTTGAACCTCACCACATACATTGGATTGGTGCTAAGAATCTATTGAGATATCTTCATGGCACAATTACTTATGGGTTAAGATACACTGTCGAAGATGTGAGACTAGGATATATTGATGCTGATTGGGCAGGTAGTGTGGTGGACCATAAGAGCACTTTGGGGTGTTGTTTCTGATTGGGATCTGCTTCGATATCCTAGATGAGCAGGAAGCATAAGTCAGTGGATTTGAGCACCGCTGAGGCAGAGTATATTGCTGCTAGCATGGCCTCCTGCGAGGCAGTCTGGTTGCAAAAGCTCTTCAGTGAGCTATTTGGATTTACATTGGATACCACTGTGATTCTATGTGACAACCAGAGCAGGATCCGTTTATCAAAAAAACTTGTATTTCATGATCGCTCCAAGCATATAGATATAAAGTACCACTATATTCAAGATATGGTGCAGTGAGGAGCAATAAGGCTCCAACATATTGGTACAGATGAACAAGCCGCCAACATTCTGACAAATCCCCTAGGAAAGGTCAAATTCCTAACTTTCCGAGAACGACTTGGTGTCATTCAGCGACCCTCCGATGAGGGTCAAGTATGATGTACTAAGCTTTGGGAGCTCCAAGGGGGCACAAGGTACTTCTTGGAGCGACACATGACCACAGGGTGACTCACCATCCCCTATTGGACTTGATACAGGGTAAAAGGTTCAACCTTCTCCTATGACACCCCGTGGCGACTATGGAACAAGATGATTAGTTCTCCTATGGGCCTGGATGATGTGTTCTCCATGGCAATTGTGGACAGGATGATTCACTCTCCTATGGACAGGATGATTCACTCTCCTGTGGACAAGATGATTCGCTCTCTTGTGGGATAGGATGATTCACTCTCCTGTGGACAGGATGATTAACTCTCCTCTGGACAAGATGATTTTCTCTCTTATGGGATAGGATGACTTGCTTTCCTGTGGACAGGATGATTCACTCTCTTGTGGAAAAGATGATTCGCTATCTTGTGGGACAAGATGATTCGTTCTCCTATGGACAGGATGATTAGTTCTCTTGTCGAGGCATCCTACCCATGTAGTCTGGGACTCATGGGAAGTACCTCTCATTTGATCAATGAGCAGGGAAATGAGGATAGGGTCCATAGTAGTACCGATGGATGCATCTTTGTATCTACTATACTCCCTATGCTAGGATGACCTTCATTGATCTAGTATCAATGATACTGGTTTGGGACCAGTGAGAGTGGTGCACTCTCTGAGACTGACTCTGGGTCAGTGGAGGATGGTATGATACATCCTCAATCATTTATTCTTCTTCATAATTCAAGAAAATAAGAGTAGAGAAAAGTAGAGCAGAACCAAGCAGAGAAAAGCAGAGCAGAGCAAGAAGGGTCAAGCCATATAGGGCAGTGCATTTGATGGATGGACAACAGTGATAGTCTGACAGATTGTAGATGAAGTTCTCCCTAGTTGAGAGGAAGTGTTAAAATTGGCAACTAGGGCCAAACTTCATGTGGGTCACCTTATTCATGGATGATAATATTTTTACTAGAATCTTCTCATAGAGAGGTGTAGGATTGATCTAAAGATCATCCGATTCTGATAAGTATTTATGGAGATATGAATTTATTTTGATTATGGACTAATTGTCAAAGTCGGCCAGCAAATTATATAGGCTGGAAGCCCAATAGTCGCATCTCTTCAATCCCAACATTTTGCATATAAATACAAGGAGTATTCTCCTCATTTTCACACTTCACTTCTCATCACATCTCTCTCTCTCTCTCTCTCCTGCGTAGAAAAGACTTTTCTCTCACATGTGTGGAAGGAAGGATGCAGATTTTAGGGCTGCAACTGCAGATCAGAACTTTGACTAGTGTTGACCATCATTCTCTCTCTCTGGACTATGCAGTAGGTGAAACTGACTCTCCTTGGAAGGCTGCATTTTTGGTGAAGGAATCAAGGTGGTCTGACCATTGGTTTAACAAATATTGATTGCCCTAGTTTAGGGCTGATGCCGCTAATGCTGCTGATATAAATTAGACTTTTTTACTATTTCTCTCTATTGAATTATTGACGATAATAGAAGATTTGATCAAAGGGTTTCCCCATATTGGGGTTTGTCCTTGGCTAGTCACCACATCTTGTATCTCTTGTCTTGGCTTGTTTTCTGTCGATCGTTTAATGTTCTATCTACACTTTAGTTAATGTACATGTGATTGCTAATCTGTGGATAATAATAAGAAAAATAAGTGAACTACTCTAAGCATAGAACATACCATAACTTAACAAGAAGGACTGTGCTACACTAAACTAGTTCGTAATTATGAAAGTGATGATGATTTGGACCAGATTTATAAGATAACAACGCAAGATCAAGATTCGGTGAATTTGACAACTAATGGATATCTTGCATGGGACCACGAAAGCTCCTGCACATTAGACTGAGATGAGGAATTAGAATACTGGCATAATAGATTGCACGAAGTATCTATGCTATGATGTAACATGATGACCAAATTGTTGCATTGCGTATCATTGGAGGTAAGAAGTCTACCTTACTATGATGGTTTAACTGACGTTGATAAATTTATGGATGCATTTGAAAGGGAAGTGCTGGAGAAGCATCGCTTCCAAGCCTTGGACTTAGCACTGCGTCCTACACCTACAAGATGGTGGGGTACACATAAAGACAACTTCGATGGATGGATTGAATATAGAAGAATGATGAGGGTATGGTTTGGTCGCCCAAAGGTATAGTTGATAGTGAAATACGATGGAAGGAGTGATCTGCACGATCACTTAGCCAAATGGACCAATGCTTATGGAGCAGAACTGCAAATGGAGTGGGAGCATCTGTTTTGTCACACCTCAGATGTAATACCTATGAATTAGTACTTGGAGACAAAGCTTTTCCATGGCACAGACGAATAAAATATTTTGGGATAGGGATTCTTGATGAAATTCAACTTTAAAGATGAATTTGAGTGCGTTTATGAAGCACTGCAGGAGGTAAAAGCAGCGATCTTCATAATACTACATGATCCCTTGGATTTGATTCAACTGAATTGGACCACCTAGCTGCGCCATGCACTGGAGTGCTACACTGTGATTGCTGAAGAGGAAGATGAGGATCTGAGGAACATTAATATCCTGGAAATAGAAGGACACCACGAAGTTGAGGGGTCGTAGATAGAAAACCCAGATATCACCGCACCACTGAAAACAAGACAAGTGAACATCTGGATAGAGGTGGAGCTGAAGTTTGTGAATATAGGGGACTACTAGGATGATGCTATGGTGGATAAGGTCACTGAGTTTCTTTGTGAATACCAAGACTTGTTCTCTACGAAGTTCTCATACTTAAAGGGGATAATAGGGGACCTAGGAGTTATGAGAATTAGGTTGAAACCGGATGCGAAGCCGATCAAGCAAAGTCCTTACCACCTCAATCCAAAGTATAAAGAAAAGGTGTGCTTAGAGTTGGATAAAATTCTTGCGGCAAGTATTATTGAACCAGTGGAAGAATCTGATTGGGTGAGACCAATAGCAATTCAGGAAAAGAAGCAGAAAGATGAAATAAGGATATGCATATATCTTAGGAAGCTGAATGACGCTTGTGTGCATGATCCTTTTTCGAATCTGTTCACCAATGAAGTGTTGGATAATGTAGGAGGACAGGAAGAATATTTGTTCACTGATGGGTTCTCGGGGTACCATCAGATCAACATCGCATTGGAGGATAGAAGTAAGATGACCTTCACAACTGAGTGGGGATGCTTTCAGTATACTGTAATGCCTTTTGGATTGAAGAAGGCATCGATGATCTTTCTGCGTGTAGTCATTGCAGTGTTCAAGGACTTCATTCACAAGTTTTTGGAGGCATACTTTGATGATTGTATAGTGTTTGGGTTGGTGAAACACCATGTAGCCAGCCTACACTTGATGTTGGATACATGCCGAAGGTATTAGATCACGCTCAATTTGAAGAAATGTTTGTTTTGTGTTCCTTTCGGAATCTTGATGGATCATGTGGTGTGTAGACAAGGATTAATGTGGACCCCACTAAGATAGAAAATATAATAATTAATTTGGAGGTGCCAAGAACTATGAAACAGTTGCACGGAATGTTGGGGCATACTGGATACTATAGAAAGCTCATCAAGAGTTATGACCAGATTACTGTGCTGATGGAGAAGTTGTTAAAGAAGGATTCTACATTATGTTGGAATGAATACTGTCAAAAAAAATTATATGTGTTAAAGGAAAAGATGGTCACCTCGTCGATCCTAGTCTTCCCAGATTGGAAGAAGGAATTTCATGTGCATGTGGACGTGTCATGTATTGCACTCAAAGTAACACTAACATGGAATAGTGAGGGAGAGTTGGATCACCCTATAGCGTTTGCAAGTAGGAATTTGTCTAAAGCTAAGAAGAACTATTCAACGACAGAGCAAGAAGGTTTGGCTATCGTGTACACACTCCAGAAGTTCAAACACTACTTGCTAGGTGGACACTTTAAGATGTATACCAGCCATTTTGAATTAAAGTACTTGGTTAACAAGCTTGTGTTCGGGGGGAAGATATGTAGATGTCTGTTGTTGTTTCAGGAATATGATTTCAAAGTTATTGTGAAGCCAGGAGGATTGAATTTAGGACCAGATCATCTGTCGTGCATTGAAACAGGAGAGAAGCCTACTAATTTAGAGGATGGACTGCTTGACACATAGCTCTTTGCGGTGCACATAGTTGACAATAACTTTGCAGATATCATACACTTCTTGATAACAGGGATAGCTCTAGAAGGGTATACTAGTAAATAAAAGAAGGAGTTGGTGGTGAACATGATAGACTTTTATGTCATTTCAAGACATTTATATAAAATGGGCTAGGATGAAATTCTACAACATTATGTACCTGAGTTTGAATGGAATAGCATCCTCACTGAAGCTCATGGAGGAGCTATGAGAGGACATTATGCAGGGAAAGCAACAGTGCAGAATATTTTATGCGCTGGTTTATGGTGGTCGACATTGCATAAGGATTCCAAGGCTTACTATAAGGTAGGTGATGCATGTTAGAAGATGGGTAGGCCACCGCAGAAGGATGAATATCTTCTGAATTCGGAAGTGTCATTATAGCCATTCGAGAAATGGGCCATTGATTTTGTAGGCCCGATTTAGCCTCCAAGAAAGAAGACAGGTGCGCAGTATATCATCACTGTGACGAAGTATTTGACCAGATGGGAGAAGGAACAGCCCACGAAGGACTGTATAGGGGAAACAACAATGAAGTTCCTCTTTGAATATGTGATGACTAGGTTTGGTTGCCAGAACATTTTGATAAGCTACCATGATACACATTTCCTTAATGAAAAAATCAGCGCATTGACGAAGGAATTCCAAGTTTATCATCAAAAGAGCATGCCATATCACCTGTAGGCTAATGGGATGGTTGAAGCATTTAATAAGATATTGGAGAATGCACTGACGAAGGTTTGCAGTGCACAAAGGAATGATTGGGACATGCGCATACCCACGATGTTATGGGCTTACAGAACTACTTGTAAGAAACTGATTAGACAGACACCCTTTAGGCTGGTTTATGGCGTAGAGTTTGTGATGCCAATGGATTATATTACACATTGTATACGTATAATGGTGTTCACAAGAATGGTGGATTGCAAAGCCCTCGAAGAGAGGCTCGAACAGCTGATAGAGGTTGAAGAACATAGGTTTTTGGTTGGATTCCATTAGTAAGTTCAAAAGGAAGCGAAAAGGCATGGCATGATCGGCTAATCAAACTATGCACCTTCAATGTAAATGATTTGGTTTCATTATATGACAACAATTTTGATAAATTTCCAGGAAAATTTCAGATGCATTGGTTAGGGCCATATGTCATCAAAGAGATTACTATTGGTGGAGAAGTTCAACTGGTGAAATTGAATGGAGATCCATTTCCCAGAAAGGTAAATGGTAGCCGATTGAAGCCATACACCGGGGATCCATCTAGGTGACTATATGATGGAAGCACATTCTTAGCGCTCCAAGCAACTGAAAGGAGACGCAGGACTATAAACTACACTACCTGGGTTGTAGAGCTGTGCGACTAGGGGACTATGCGGGATGGAAGAATGTCATAGCATCACCAAAAGTGTGAAGGGAGCTACGCTATAGGAGGAGATACAGCGCAAGGTAGCCAAAAGTGACTATTATAGTCACTACTCATAATTTGACGGTGATAAAATGAATAAGAGGAGTGGGGGCGGCATTTAAGGCATAATTTAAATGCAAGATCTTTGAAAATTTGCTGCCAATATAGAACTTATGAATGGATTTTAGGGGTAACGGTCATATTTGAATTCAAATTTTGCTATAAATTACAGATGGTCGCCCAATGAAAAACACTTTGCATGTTGAGAGCTTATGCGTTGTGTTATCAAGTGTGCATGAATCCTATGATTTTTGAGGATTTGGTGGCTAGTTTAGTGTTTTGATAAGTTACTTAAGGAAACCTAAGAGCTCTTGAATAGCCTCATGTCAGTGCCCATAGAAACTACAAGTGTTGGTGGATCTATGGCCTCTGAGGGAGCATCCCCTGAGGTCATAAGTGTGGAGATGCTCGCTGCAGTGCCAAAATCACCGAAGTCGCCTAGGCCGAAGCCTATGCCGATAGGAGAGGCTTCCAAGATGAATAGGGACAAATAGAAAGTGACACAGCCAGTGCACAAGTCGCTAAGGAAGCACCATAATTAAGAGAAGCCCACTGTGCAAGAGAAAGGCAAGGTGGTAAACCTAGAATCCAACAAGGGCGCTGAAGAAACTGGTATGGGCACAGAGGACATTGACATTAGGTGTGTAGACCCTATGTCAAAGCTACCAGAATACATCCCTCCGTGATGGGGTAAGGTGAAGATCCCGAAGGACCCAAACAAAGGAAATTTTATTCTTAATACACCCCTACTGCGAGAAAAGATCGTGTTTGAAGGACCGTGCTTGGTGAGCATCCCCCACCAAAAAATTGAAGATTGGGACTTGGCAGACACGGATTGGTTCCCCCAATTGGTTACTGATAATTTCATGTAGAGGGTATTTTATAAGGATTCAAGTGTCACCGCGCTGGAGCCAGTGAAGTGGATTCATTGGGTGGAAAATGTAGGACTGTTGAACCTGCTATGGGTGTTGCATTACCACCGTGCACCCATAAATTTGATTCTTATCAAACAGTTATTGTGACTGGTGCACGACGAGTGCCTTTGGTCAGAGGAGCCAATCCTTATAACTAATATGTTGATCCATAGGATCACCCAGCTACCCCATTCAGGACTAAATCAGGCAGAAAGATCGGTGAGCATGACCTCGCCGAGAGAATGAAGGACAAGTTTAAGCTTGTCAATACGCTGCGCAGATGTCCAATTTTAGGCATAACCAACCCCATGGTGAAGGTAGCCACCAAGATATTGGCTAGGAAAGTAATGAGGAAGTGTTGTGTAGATGAGGTGCCAGCACGAGTTGTTTCATTAGCAGCCCAGTGCACGGAGGGCCTACAATTCAATTGGGTGTGCTACCTATGCAACGAGTTCCTTCCGAACTACAAGGAGGCACAGGACTACAAAAAAACATTTCATTATTCATGGTTGTTATTCTCGATTGTGTTGGTTACATGGCAGTTGCCGAAGGATAGTTAGTTTCCCCTAATTGTAATAGATTTCCCACAAGGAGAAAAGTTTGCTTTTCTATGGGCCATGAGGAATGTTGAGCGGGTCTGCTAAAGCAAGGTCTTCTAGGTTTTGATGGAGATGAGCATCAATATGGCCAGCAACTGCAAGCCAAGACTATCACCAATTGTCTTTAAGTAGTTGTCAGGATGCGTAGAGTTTAAATCAGACTTCCATTGTATCTCCATCCAGGCATGGAAGGACCCAGAACATAAATGGTATGATATCCCATACCTTGCAATAGATAATGCCATTATAGTGATCCTTGACTGCTGGCCAGCCGAGAGGCACACATCCTCAGATTTGTCAGTTAGGTCTAGTAAGTCTACATGAAAGCAGAAGAAGGAAGAGGCCCAGTTGAGAATGCAGTAGTTGGTTGAAAAACGGAAAAAGGAGACTAAGGTAAAAGTAAGAGCAGAAGCAGAGCTTGTTGCGAAGCAACATGAGGAAGAGCGTGACTCTGACAGAAGTCAGAAGTCTACTTCTCTGCAGATGGAGGAAGAGGAGCAATATGAACAGGATGGTGGAGACCAGGAGAACCCCCTTACGGGTGAAGCGGAATCAGGAGTAGGAGAAAGAAGGGTTGCGGATGAAGAGCCAAGGCTACTAAGTTGTCACTCAACCTGATCACCTTAATAGAAGGTGACTTAGATTACATTGGGGATAATGTTAGGGAAACGACTGAAAAAATGATGTAGCAGTTACAGTAGCAGTAGAAGCAAGACTTGGTGGCCATTCAGATGGTTTTGTGTGAGCTGCAGATCCAAACTACTCAAATGCAGGGTTGTGTAGGGTAGAGCAGTGCGATGTCAACTAGTTTGGTGTTGGCGACCACTGGAGCAGTAGATATGGTTCACTCCTTGGATCCTTGGGCCATCCCACTACCTGATGGAGCCCTAAGCGCAGTGGCATAGGTTGACAAGGCTACCTTAAGGAACATTTGTCTGAACTTGGTTGCGCTCCCAAGTGAATTCCTTCACATGCCACAAGCAAGTGTGATCACGAAGTTGAGGGCCCGAGAGCAATGCGTGATGAGTGTGGTCAGTGAGCAGAAGGTTAGCAATGAACAATTGTTCGTTGAGAAAACATCATTGATAGAAACATGGAAGAACATCCAAGAGAAGAATAAGCACACTCCAGTGGTGGCAGTAGAGGCGTGTGGAACCATCCCAGAACTATACATCCCCGAAGAGGCACCTATGGAGGCCAAGATTCAAAAGTTGGCTGTAGGTGTGTGTGATGCTTAGGCCTAGATGTCCAAGGTTCTGTTTGAGATGAACCTCAAAAATACAGAGCTCGAGTTGAGGGAATTGTAGCAGTGGTATGATGAGGCAAGAGTGGCGACGCGTACCGTCACTATCACACAAAAATTGGCAAAGTTGTAGGAGGCGAAGGAATTGAAAGAACAAGCGGATGCAACACAACGAAGAGGGGCAGTACTCAAGGTCATATTGGGGCCTTGGTTGGATGAGGCTTATGTGCTCACCACCACCATTGAGGAAAGTTGACTAGAATACACAGAACACAGTAGGAGATCTAGGCAGATAGTGTAGGACCAGCAATGGAGCAGCTAGTAGAGTAGGTTAAGTAGGCAGTGACGCAGTGCACAACTAAAGTTACAGTGGTGCAAGTGGAGTTGGGAGGTCTTTGCAATAATATCTCCATGCCAGCAGAGTGACTCCGGGGTGAGTTGCCATATTTGTGTTGGGGGCCTATTGGGACAAGGTCCCCTAGGGTCGATTTTTGGGTTAAAACCCCAAATTTTGGGGCAGAAAGCCCAAGTTTTTGTATGTAAAGTGTAAAGTCTTCAGAATTTGTGGTCGCAAAGTGTGTATATGTAAAGTTTCATAAGGGGTTTCCGCCATTCTGTTATGTAAGTTGTGTCAGCTTTAGAAGATCCATCCATGGTTTGCGTACCATGGGATTGTATAAAAAGGAGTCTTAGAAGAGTCTAAGGCAACTAAGTCACTGAGGGGTCTGTAGGAGCTGTTGAAAAATGGTAACAAGAAATGCAAAAAATGGAAGTGTTAAAAATAGCACTGTTAAAAATAGCAATTTGGGTACCAATGCTGGATTGGGCAACAGGGAATGAAAAATAGAAGTGTTAAAAACAGAATTTCTATTTTTGGCAGTTGAGGATGGATTCCTATTTTTAGTTAGTCCTTTGACTAAAATAGGAAGTAAAATTCGAATTTGAACTTAACAGCTGTTTGAAAATAAATTAATTAATTCTCCATGAGTTAATTAGTTGTGAAAAATCAAACATGAAGTCTATGTGAGGACATGCAATAGTTTATCTATTAATTGATGAATTTATCCATCAATTAAAGAGATAAGGATGAGTTGTAATATTGAGTTGTAAGTAGATGGCTCAGTTAACTGAGTCAAGTCTAGTTAGATTGATTTAAACAATTTGTTTAAATTAATGTGAGTTAAGTTAGTTAATGCTTGCATGCATGTAATTGTTGCACTTCAAATAACTAATAATCTCTCATAAATAACTCATGCATGTCAATATAGAGAAAGACCTAGTTGATATCAGAGGAGGGACAATGTACTATCAGTTGGATGGATTTTTCCTATAAAGGAAAATCATCCAAGAAGAAGGATTAAGGTTCCTTAAGGATTGTGCAGTTTTACAGGGTGTGAGATTAGTGTGAGAGATCATTGTTACACTTTGTAATAGGAGGATCACCCAAGAAAAACTGCGCAAGGAAATAGGAGGCTTGGAGGGTAGAGGAGAAGGCTTAGGAGAAGTCTTGATTGCCTATGAGAATCCAAGAAGATTGCACTGAGAGCTGGCTAGCTGTGAGAGCTAAGGCTTTGTGTAATCTTGACGTATTTCCACCTTCATCTGTGAGGATTGTACTGAGAGCTGGCTAGCTGTGTGAGAGCTAAGGCTTTGTATAAATCCTATGTATGATAATATAGAGAGTGGGGTTTTAGGTTGAGGCTTTCCCCGGGTTATATCTTCTGTGTTATGTGAGATTGATTTCTCCATAGTAGTTATATGTGTTCTTATTGATGTTGCTCATGTTCGATTAAGCTTCTACTAAATTGGTTGTAGAAGTAGATCAAGTATTTTGCTTTAGTACATTGCATATATCAGTTGATCTACAGGTGAAATTTCTACATGGTATCAAAGCAAAGGTGATCAAAGGAGAGAAAAATATACTGAGAGGACATTTCAAATTTTTGAGTTTTGGGCCGAGTGTTTGAAGAGAAGATATGAAAAAATTTGTACAAAATTTTCAGAAAAAAATATCAGACTTGGATTCCTTGTGAAAAAATACCCAAATTGAAAAAAACAAATCAGCTGAATTAGAGTTTAGATGAGGGAGATGTCCTTGATTTAAAATCAGCTCTTTTTCCAGAAAAGTTCGTGACGGTGAGAAATATGAAACAGATTGGTGTGCTAGGCAAGAACCTGTATGCACTTGAGGTACAAGATCCATGCAAATCCTTGAGGAGCAAGGCAAAGGTTAGATACTTGGCGGTTGAGAGGGAGAATAAATTACCTCTCAACATGCAGTGATAGAAAAAGTCTCAGACGATTGTGGAGGAGCCATGATTGGTGAAGTAGCTTCAGGTGGTTGTGGAGCAGCCACAACTGGGGAAGACGAGAGAAGACATAGTGGAGGCATCCACTCATGCAGAGACCTCCAGTAGGGGAAACTTCGAGCCAGGTGGGTAGAGGGATCACATGTAGCCATACCTCGAGGTAGGAGGTGGGACGATGTGGAGTGATTGTCCCAAGCAGGAGGGACAGGATCCTTGAGGTACACAACCTCTTTGATTCGACTTTTGCTACAGGAGTACCAATGAGAAGTAGAAGAAATGGCTAAGTGGGTAGAGATAGATGTGGATGGATAGGCAGAGAGAGCTACAGTGCAGGAATCCCAGGACTGTGTAGAGCTAATAGGATGCAACGATGTGAGAGGCACAAGAGTGTTGCACCAGTGTAGGATGGCACAGGGAGGTGTGCAATGGTGTTATAGACATATTTGGGAATTTCAACCCCAATCATATATGTCCATAAACCAAGGGCTTCTAAGTCCCTAAAAGAGTTGTTTCATGCCATAAAGGAACAAGGTCAGCTGATTACATCATCTCCCAGAAGTTCTCCACAGAAAACTACTCAGAACTGGTCAAAACTGGACCATACAGACTGCTCAGTGCAGAGGGTGTGATGCATCTCACTTGCTCAGTGCAAAAAGTGTGATGCATACTGAGAAGCCCTTTTGTAGGGTGCGATGGGTGAGAGTAGACAAATGGCAGAGATAGTTTGCAAGGTGGATGATTAGGGAATCTTCCAGAAACTTCTCCTGTGACACTTGCCTCTCTAAATTCACCCAGGGATGAGTAAGAGATCATCAATCTCAAAGTGGAATCAAGAACTATTAGAGAGAAGACACTAATCAAAATCCCAGAAGCTGACTCACCCCCCTACAATCATGTAAATATGGATCCCTCATCCTAGAGATCCAGAGGCTAGAATCTTGTATCTTGTAAGGAAGTGTTGTTGGTTTCTTGGTGGAATATCATAGTGTTGGGTGATCTAAGCTTTTCATGAGGTGAAGAAGGGATTTCATGCTGGGAGGATGACGCTGGGTCAAATCAATGGGTTGTAATCCTCTCTTCTAATCTTTATATCAATAAAGTTATTCAAGTTTTCCTCCACATTCTTGTATGTTTGCTAATATATGCATGTGTGTGGTCAATATATATCTGGTCCTACATTGTTTACGATTGTAGATCTCTGCACTTTGAAGGTATTATGCTGCTTTGACTTTACAGGTACTCTTTGAAGTGGAGTGGTCAAGGGAGGAGTGGAAAAGAACTCTCAAAGGGGAGAATGAACAAGTAGAGAACCAAGAAAAAGATTGAGGTTGGTATTCTTTTCTCCTCTCCTATCTACTTCTCATAAAGGAAAGAAAAAACAACTTTAATCTATTTGTTTCTAAGATAGCTACCCATCTTAGTGGGACTAGCAGCTCTGCATAGGCACTATATTTCCCGATAACAAAATGGTGACTCCGTTGGGGAGAAAATAGCGTGTTTGCTTGTCTATATTTGTTTGCTTTATAAACTTAGAGACGGAGCCTCAAGTCAAGCCAACTAGCCTTCAAACTGAATTTTCTATGCAAGTGTAAAGTAGATCAATGATGCTTCAGTTTATCTCCAGGTTTTGTTTATAAATTGAACAATTGATTTGCAAACATCCTAATTGCCCTGGTGGTGGCGCCAGTAGCCTCATTAGATTAGCCCATATGATTTGCATTTACTGACTGTCATGAGCTCGGCTTAAATCCCTGAACTGAGCTGCAAACTATGACCAAGAACCTAGTTGAAGTCACGTCCCTGGACCATCGCACCTTCTCTCTTGGGAATCTGGATGCATCACACCTCCCATGTGCAGTAGGTGAGATGCATCGCTCTTTCCCTGTGTTACATGTGTGATGATCAGATAAGACCTCTCCTGTTTCCAGATTTTGGTTTTTGTTCACTCTCTTCAGCTTTATTCAGGAATTTTGCTGTCTGTGATCAATATACCACTGTAGAAACTTCCTTCCTTTGCATGATTCAGCCTCCATAGTACAAATAACTGTAAATGTTTTTATGTATTTTTCTCCATTTATGATTCTCCTTTACAAAGAAGTAGCATAATCAAGCCGTCGTATTTTGATTTGGAAGTGTTGCAAGTGTCATTTTCAGTCAAAGAAAAGAATCTGATTGTTCTTGATGGTCGATTATACTGTTACTCTTATATTTGATTTAAATTAATAGTTTTTCAAGTGTTGAAAGCAATTTTCAATTCAAAATCACAAAGTGTTGTCATTATCTTCCTTTCGTTTTTTGAAAAGAAAATCGTTAGTACTATCTCTTGAAACGATTTAGATTTGTACTTAGCATTCTTTTTGTCATTCACACATTAAGAAAGTGAAAAAAATTACATGCATATGCATTTGCATTTAGACTACTTGTTGATTTTGATTTAGGACAGTGCATCTAGTGTGTGCTATTTCCTCTATGTTGAAATAATCTCGTTTCTCTTTCCTTAGTAGCTAGGATTTTCATTGCCACAAGAAGATTAAACGATTGTTTATCATCTTAGATTGCATTTTAGGAATTGTATATGTACATCACGTAGTGAACCTGAAAGGAAAAATTCTTAAGAAAGATCAACTATAAAATAAATTCAATGAACATAAAAATTCTTTGGAACCTAACACACAACATTTAGAAGTCTAGTATAGAGACGTATTACAGCGTCGTAAAGCCTGGTAACTATCGCTTTCATCATAGGTTGGGTGATTCCTCCTTGAGATGACAAGTGCCAGTACAAACTTGTGCTCCCACATACTGTCAAGTATATATTGGGAGACCACAATAGGCTATATCCTTTATCCTTAGGAAGCTGTGTCTGCTACCTTATCGATTGCAATGCATTGAACACAACATTCAAGAAGATTGACTACCGTACCATAAAAAGTATTCTGTAGTTTTGCAATTGGTTTGGTAATTCCTCTGTCTAGATTTCTAGAGTAGTCTCTTTCATTCCTTTTCAGACTCCTTAAAGGAAAAGGTCCATCTGAGAACTTCTCAATTCAGGCTCATTATAAATCGGAGGTGACTAGAGTCATCTTTTGCTTTTTCTCGACTCTTAAAAATTGAAAAAGCAAGTTGTGTCAAAGCGTCTAAAATTTATTTTAATCGGAAAAACGTCATTGTTCCCTTATTGGTCTTAGGTTGAGAAAAATGGAGTCCACCAACCAAGGATTTCCCCTTGGGGGAAATCCTAGTCCCTTCTCCTTTTGGGGAGATGTTGGCGCACCTCATATGCCACATTGTCCCTCCCAGGACTGACAATTGGCTTGCCCATATGGCTCTTCTCGACCTCTGTCATTCAAACCACCGTGATTCCTGAGCAATCAAGTTAGCAACTAGATGACACTAGAGTTATCCCCCAACCTTCTGCTTCACTTGTTTCTCCCTCCCCTCCTTCTTCTTCGCTTGGTGAAGTCGGTAAGATAAAAACCAAGTAACTGAGAAGAAGAAGAAAGGGAAGGAGAAAAATAAGAAGGAGCCAAAGGCAAAAAGGGGCAACCATGCATCATCTAGAGAAAATCCACACTATGCACCATCCAAGCCTAAATCTCCATGTGTCATTTGCAAAGGAGATCACTATCATCGAGATTGTCCTTGCATCCCTTGGATATTAAGGGATTGGTGTCCTCATTTGCACAATCTGGTGTCATCAACGTCTGATGATCATGTTGAGAGTACACCGTCAACTAGTGAAAATGAAGCCTCTAGACAGAAAGGAAAATGTAAATTTCCTTGCAAACTGTGTGAAGGAAATCATGCCCTCCACCATTGTCCCTTCCTAGATGAAGCTAAAAGAGTCTTGGATAATTGTCCTGCTTCACTGCTATGGCTCCCTCCTGGGCACAAGAAACTCTTGTTGAGTCCATCACTAGTTTAAAATCCGACTGACACAACTTTATGGTCGGTCAAAGCATCTATCATTGAAGATAAATCCTATGAATCAATACCAAATGAAAGTCAAAAGGTTGAGATAGTAGTCGACCCGGTCTTGTCTTTAGAAGGTCCATCTTCAGATGATACAATAACCGAAGAGAATGAAAATGCCACCATTCAAATATTTTCATAAACACAGAGTCTGATGAACATGGGGGCAATCTATCCGTTCCTTTACTGCAAGAAGGAAGTTCGTCGGGATCATATCTAGCCGTTTATTCGGTCCCACCTCCAAACAACCTAATCGTTTCCTTCAATTGGAATCTACTAGGCAGACCTCATTTACCGTCTAATGTACCAATCCGAATTATTGTGAAAGCTTACAAAATGGTCATGGTCAGTACCATCATAGATGAAGGGGCTTTTGTGAGTATCCTTTCCTCAACTGCTTAGAAAGCGCTTGGTTTGCCATCACTTCTGCCTAGGATGCGAAATCTAATAGGCTTCGATAAAGGAACCAATTGACCATTAGGGACCCTTCCAAGTTTTCCTATAACTTTGAGAGGGAAAACCATGTATTTGAATGTAATGGTAGTCCAAGGACCTTTCGATTATAATCTTCTGCTTGGGCACGACTATATTTATAGCATGGGAGCCATTGTCTCCTCACTCTTTCGAGTACTGTGTTTTCTGCATGAAGGCCAATTGGTCCAACTCATAGACCAGCTTTCATTTCCTGGTACACACATAGCTAATAGTCAAATGCCATCCCTAACCGGTCTTTTCACGCAAGGAATGTCTCATCAATCTCTAGTCCGTCCACCTGGAGAACGCGAGTAATATGGTGGCCATGACTAAAACCCAGGGGGCATGCACCCTGGTCTACTTCGGCAGGGTAACTTTGGGTATAGGATAGGTTTCTGCGAAGGATATATGACTAGTCTAACACCCGTCCGTTGAGGAAAATGGGATTAGACCGGAATAATATTCCATCGTCAAGGTTAGTTGGTTGGAGCTAGAATCACCTTTATCCAAATGGACTAAGTTGGGGAGTGTTTTTGTCTACTACGCAGATAGAAACTATCTTGTAAATGTGAGAACTCCTATATGGTAGCTTGGAAACTTACTTCACTATACCTAGGGGCATGCAAACCTTTTTGCATACAAGAGAAGAGTGACCATTTATTTTCTTGGTTTGTAGATTCTTAACCCTTTAAACTTGTAGGATTGGTCGTTCCTAACTTGCATAATGAAAGGATATGGAGCAAAGCTTTGAAAGGTGCAAGCTCCATAAAAATGGAATCTACCGATGAGACATCCTTATTATGCGACTGGCACGAGCAGTTTTTATGTGAAGTTCAAGCTCGTTATATAACCATTGTGAATGCATTATCATCAGCCTTTTGAGCCCTGGTCGTGTTCTTACCATCACCTCCACTCTGTTTGGCTGATCATACACCTCCATTTGATTGTTTACCCTTTTCAGGAACAACTGTGAAGAGTGATTCTGTTAGCCATCCTTGTAACACTACCATGATTGGAAAATTCCAAACACTACCTGGAATTAGCAGCTACCCGAAAATATCACTTGTTCCTAAAAAATGAGTCTCCTTTAAGCTCTTTTCAATTGACTCATAAAATATGAAAAGATTGCCAAGAAATTGGCCTCTCCAGCTCGTTAAAGCTATGGGGAGTGCTATCCCTCCTCTAGATTTTAATCTTTTTGGACCTGAGGGATTATTACACAAAAAGATCGAGAGCTTGTTTTGTTCGGCTCATTAAAACTATCGAAAATTCATCCCTTTCGTATTATTTTATAACTTTTTCAGACTTAAAGGATTATATGACGAAAAAGGATTACTGGAGTTTTCTTTCAGTCCCTTTTCAGACTCTCTCAAATTGAAAAAGGACCGAGTTGTCTTTGTCGTTAAACTCGTTAAAACAATAACGACAAACTTGTCCATAGAGACGAGAACGAGTTTCACTATCGCTAGGCTCGTTAAAACATAGCGATGGGTTTGCTCGAAGGGAAAATTATAGAACAAGCATATGTTATCCTCCTCAAGCTTGATAAAAATAAAGAGGTACTAGTCAGCAATGATTGGGGAAAATTGGGAAGAAAACTTGAATAAAAATTTATTGGTAGCGAGTTGCTCTTGAACATGACACTTTCACTCCATCACCATGATTGAGTCGGGTTGGGTTATTCTGTTCACCAGTCATACTACCATTAGTCCATTGTACCATCCATCTTTGGGGTTAATGCTAGCAATCCATTTCAGTGTCACTGATATGTTCAAGAGAAGTTGATTAGAGAATGCACCAACCCAGCTTGTGTCTTACCCGCTGCAATACCTTCACGCTTCATTCTTTCATGACAGCTACCCTCAACCCTGTATCATCAGATCATTTTCACCTACACAAAGTCATTTTCTCTGTTCCATATCGTAGATGTGGGATTCATTAAGGCCCTCCTACGACGGGTCTCTTCTTGTTGACATCAACTCATTATCCAAGAAGTCAACCTAGGGACAACCCTTTTAGTACCTTGAAGCTTGCATGCCTCAATGGCAAGTTTCTCGCTTCCGGCGACAGGTTTACATCAATGGCCTTCGACCGAGATATTTTGCGTGGTGTTGGACTCTAAGTCCCATTTTCACATGATGTGAATTTTACTATAGTACCTTGAGGGTCATCATCATTATCAGTGATTCCTCTTGCGCCTGTTAACAACTTACATCATTGGTTGGTAATCAAGTGATGTCTTTCCATGTTCGACTCTAGAACATTTTTCACATGGATCGACGAGCGAAGATTGGACGAGTTTGAAGACCTTGGATCTAGTTTCATCCATCTGGGCTGCGATATATTTAGGAAAATAAAGACATCAAATGTACATCATTGCTGCATAGATGATCATCTGAATCAAAGGATGATGGCTCTATCAGAATCATCAGTCTGCCACACAGATGGTTGTCTGTCCTATGTACATGAAAATGAATTTATAAAGTTGAGCATGGGAATGCCCACCTCAGCTAGATCATGAAAATGTTATGAAGATAATGTATTGTATTGTATCTTATTACAGGTCACTTTCCAGTTCGAAAAACCTCGGATCCTCATGATAAAGCATTTCACTCGACATCAAAAGATTTTTGACCTCATGCTTTAGGGGGCAACTGTTATAGACATATTTGGGAACTACAACCCCAATCCTATATGTCCATAAACCAAGGGCTTCTGAGTCCTTAAAAGATTTGTTTCATGCCCTAAGGGAACAAGGTCAGCTGAGTACATCATCTCCTAGAAGTTCTCCACAGAAAACAACTCAGAACTGGTCAAAACTGGACCATACTGACTGCTCAGTGTAGAGGGTGCAATGCATCTCACTTGCTTAGTGCAAAAAGTGTGATGCATATTGAAAAGCCATTTTTTAGGGTGTGATGGGCAAGAGTAGACAAATGGCAGAGACGGTTTGCAAGGTGGATGATCAGGGAATCTTCCAAAAACTTCTCCTGCGACACTTGCCTCTCTAAATTCGCCCAGGGATGAGTAAGAGATCATCAATCTCCAAGTGGAATGTAGAACTATCAGAGAGAAGACACTAATCAAAATCCCAGAAGATGACTCACCCCCCTACAATCATCTATATATGGATCCCTCATCCTAGAGATCCAGAGGCTGGAATCTTGTATCTTGTAAGGAAGTGTTGTTGGTTTCTTGGTGGAATATCATAGTGTTGGGTGATCTAAGATTTTCATGAGGTGAAGAAGGGCTTTCATGCTAGGAGGGTGACGCTGGGTCAGATCAATGGGGTGTAATCCTTTCTTCTAATCTTTATATCAATAAATCTATTCAAGTTTTCCTCCACATTCTTGTATGTTTGCTAATATATGCATGTGTGTGGTCAATATATATCTGGTCCTACATTGTTTATGATTGTAGATCTCTGCACTTTGAAGGTATTATGTTGCTTTGACTTTATAGGTACTCTTTGAAGCAGAGTGGTCAAGGGAGGAGAGGCGAAGATCTATCAAAGGGGAGAAGGAAAAAGCACAGAACCAAGTGAAAGATTGAGGTTGGTATTCTTTGCTCCTCTCCTATCTACTTCTTGTAAAGGAAAACAAAAGTAGCTTTAATCTGTTTGTTTCTAGGATAGCTACCTGTCTTAGTGGGATTAGCAGCTCTGCATAGACACTAGATTTCCTGATAACAAATGGTGCGAGATACATGGGGTCTTGCAGTAGCTTAAAGGTCAAAGAGGGATCACTTGTTTGTAGCAGGTAGAGCTTCAGCATCAGAGTATGTTTCTAGCCCAATAGAGAGGTCAATGGGGAGCTTTTTTTTGTTCTGAGAGTTGTTGGAGAAACCACACTTGGTAGAAGTGTTACATGCAGAACATTCCAAAGTTACAGGATCAGGTTTGAGTTGAACCCTTTCTTGTTGAGAGGGAGTGTTGAAAAATGGCAACATGAAATGCTAAAAATAGAACTACTAAAAATAGCAGTTTGGGTACCAGTGCTGGATCGGGCAACAGGGAATGAAAAATGGAAGTGCTAAAAATAGAATTTCTATTTTTAGTAGTTTAGGATGGATTCCTATTTCTAGTCAGTCACTGGACTAAAATAGGAAGTAAAATTCGAATTTGAACTGAACAACTATTTGAAAATAAATTAATTAATTCTCCATGAGTTAATTAGTTGTGAAAAATCAAACATGAAGTCTATGTGAGGACATGCAACAGTTTATCTATTAATTGAGGAATTTATCCATTAGTTAAAGAGATAAGGATGAGTTGTAATACTGATTTATAATTAGTTGGCTTAGTTAACTGAGTCAAGTCCAGTTAGATTAATTTAAAAAGTTTGTTTAAATTAATGTGAGTTCAGCTAGTTAATGCTTGCATGCATGTAACGGTTGCACTTTAGATAACTAAATATTCTCTCATAAATAACTCATGCATGTTATTTTAGAGAAAGACCCAGTTGATATCAAATGAGGGACAATGTACTATCAGTTGGATGGATTTTTCCTATAAAGGAAAATAATCCAAGAAGAAGGATTAAGGTTCCATGAGAATTATGCAGTTTTACAGGGTGAGAGATCAATGTGAGAGATCAATGTTACACTTGGTAATAGAGGGATCACCCAAGAAAAGCTACGCAAGGAAATATGAGGCTTGGAGGGTAGAGGAGAAGGCTTAGGAGAAGTCTTAATTGCCTGTGAGCATCCAGGAGGATTGCACTGAGAGCTGGCTAGCTATGATAGCTAAGGCTTTGTGTAATCTTGATGTATGTCCACCTTCATCTATGAGGATTGTACTGAGAGCTCGCTAAATGTGTGAGAGCTAAGGCTTTGTATAAATCCTATGTATGATAATACAGAGAGTGGGGTTTTAGGCTGAGGCTTTCCCCGAGTTATATCTTCTGTGTTATATGTGATTGATTTCTCCATATCAGCTATATGTGTTCTTATTGATGTTGCTCATGTTTGATTAAGCTTCCGCTAAATTGGTTGTAGAAGTATATCAAATATTTTTCTTTAGTAAATTGCATATATCAGTTGATCTATAGGTGAAATTTCTACATGGTATCAAAGCAAAGGTGATCAAAGGAGAGAACAATATACTGAGAGGATACTTCAAAGTTTTGAGTTTTGGACTGAGAGTTTGCAGAGTAGATATAAATTTTTTTGTACAAAATTTTCAGAAAAATATAGTAGATTTGGATTCCTTGCGAAAAAATACCCAAATTCAAATTTTTTTTTGGCTAAATCAGACTTCAGATGAGGGAGATATTGCTGATTTAAAATCAGCTCTTTTTCAAGAAAATTTTGTGACAGTGGAAAATATGAAATAGATTGCTGTGCTAGGCAAGAACCTGTATGCACTTGAGGTTCAAGATGCATGAAAAGCCTTGAGGAGCAAGGAAAAGGTTAGATACTTGGTGGTTGAGAGGGAGAGTAATTTACCTCTCAACATGCAGCACCAGAAGAAGTCTCAGATGATTGTGGAGGAGCCATGACTGGTGAAGTAGCTTTAGGAGGTTATGCAGTAGTCAAAACTAGGTTAGCCAAGAGGAGACATAGTGGAGGTATCCACTCATGCAGAGACCTCCAGTAGGGGGAAACTTCAATTCAGGTGGGCATAGGGATCACATGTAGCCATACCTCGAGGTAGGAGGTGGGGCAATGTGGAGTGATTGTCCCAAGGAGGAGGGGTAGGATACTTGAGGTACCCAATCTCTTTGATTCACCTTTGCTACAGGAGCCCTGATGAGGAGTAGCAGGAATGGCTGAGTGGGTAGAGACAAATGCAGATGGAGTGGCAGAGAGAGCTACAGTGCAGGAGTCCCAGGACTGTGCAGAGCTAGTAGGCTGCAACAATGCGAGAGGCACAAGAGCGTTGCACCAGTGCAAGATGGCACAGAGAAGTGTGCAATGATGCGAGATGCATGTGGTGTTGTAGTAGCTCAGAGGTTAGAGAGGGAGCACTTGTCAGCAGTAGGTAGAGCTTCAACATCAGAGTATGTTTCTAGCCCAACATAGAGGTCAATGGGGAGTTTCTTTTTGTTCCAAGAGTTGTTAGAGCAAGCACACTTGGTAGAAGTGTTTCATGTAGAAAATTCCAAAGTTACAAGATCGGGTGGTGAACACCACTATTGTAGCAATAATGCTACAACTCCTTGGGCTTCCAACTTTACTTTTATCAACCTGATAGTTCGTAACAAACTTGGAAGTGATGGTGTTTTATGCACAAGTACTAGCTCTTACTGTAGGCTGCCACTTGGTCAGCTGGCACAAGATCACTAGAAGCTCAAGCTTGCTTATATGAATTTCCAGAAGAAGCTTTTAACCATGATGAAAGAAAGCTAACTCTACAGAGGCTATTTTATTTGCAGAAGGAGAAAGAAGATTGAAATGTGACACAAACCCTAATTTTTCCAACTAACCCTACTTCTGCAGAAAAAGAGATGGAAACTGATGAAATGAGTGCCGAAAACTCTAAAAAGGTAAATCACATCTACTTAAGCTATTCCCATAATAAAATAATAACATTTTGTATTTTTTTGAGTGTTTTTATGTGAAATTATTATGCTTGGAATTTATTGGATTGTGATTGTGCAGAGGTTTGGTGGTGATGGAGGATGGCTTTGGTTTTTCCAGAGGTGGAGGAAGGTGTGGAGAGGTTCTAAGAAGCCCTTAGTACCCTTCTAGATACTTCCCTTGCAATCAGACTTTGAAAAATCACTCACGGGAAATTTTACAGGAGGTTGTAGAGGATCTATAGGAGGATCTACAGGAGGAGGCCAAGAACTATTTTTGGAGGTTTTGAAGGTGGAAAAATGATGGGAAAGGGTAACTGAAGGCTAGATGAAGGTGTTGAGGTGTCTGGATCTTGTCAAGGAAGATCAAGAGGGAACATGATGGTTGGATTTGTTCAAATGGCAAGAGGGAAGCTTATGGAGAAAAATGTAGAAATTAGGGTAGATTAGTGAAATGTTACGAATGACATGGGAAATATATGAGAAGTGAGTTGATGTTGGCTGCTTGATGGATGTATGGTGAGCTAAGATGCCCTACAAGAGATCTGCACATTTGCTTACGAAAATTGATCAAAGAAAGGACTAACTATACCATGAAAACAAAACTTTTTCTAGCTTGACCTAATTTCTGACCTACAAACAGAAAATGATGAATAGTAACCTTTGAACAGAAAATAATTTAGAGAGATCTATTGTAAAAGAATAGGAAATGATTTAGGAAACTAATCTGAAGCAATACATTAATCTTTCCAAATCAAGTCATCACACTAGAAATTGCATAGGAGAACAAAATTATGTTTTTGGTGGTAGCAGTACTGCCTTGACCTCAAATCATAGTCCCAGAAAGGGAGAAAGGAGATCAAGGCTTGTTATTGGCCATTTTGAATCTTAGTCTGTCACTACATTAACGTACTTGAGCAACTAAAACAAAAAGCAGTTATGCAAACCATCAAAAGCAACCTAATCTAAACAAAGTAAAATGAATCTATGTAACAGAAATTAACTCATGAACTGAAGCAAAAACATATAAATACAAAGCAAGAGGTGTTGGGTAGGTTGGGTTGGGCCCTAACCCAAGAGCTTCAGCCCTCTGAAAGAGATCAGTGTTGGCTCAAAAACTATTTCATCTCCATTATCAAAAGTAAAAGTCACATTACATAAATTGTTCTCTAAAAGGAAGCTTGAAAATGAGCTGAACAAGTGCTGCACAAAAGTGTGAAAATTATACGAATGACTAGCTAACCTACTAAGGCTCTAAGCCCCCTTATTTATAAAAATGGAGTCCCCCAAAAAACTTCCTAAAATCAAGAAGCTCGGCTTCCTAGAACTGGAGATAAACAAGAGTCCTTCTTTACTTGCTCGGCCACCCCTTGGATGCATCAATGTGGCTGTTTGTGTTCTGAGTTGCTGATGGAGGATTCGAGGAAAGGAGTCATAAATGAAGGAGACACCCCCCTAAAAATCCTCTTCCCTATTTTCCTCAAATATTTGTTGCCATTTGCTCATAAATCCTTTGACTTTGTCCAAAATTGACCAAAAAATCTGCATAAATCACACATTAGACTACATGGCAAAATGACTAACCCAATTCACTCCATTAACATAAATATAATAAAAAATATGCAATAAACTAATGAGAATGGTGGATTAAGTTGAATTATGAGGCAAAATGAGCCCATATAATTACCCATTTCTAGGGCTCATCATCACCCCCCTACTGAATGGGTTGCTCATCCTCTGAGAAACTAGTCTAACTCTTCATCTTTGATGACTCTAATAGATTCCTTGACATCCCATGCTTCTAATGTGATATCTTCATCTTTATCATGGAATCCTGCCTTTCTATCCACCTCTTCCCATTATTTCTATTCTTCCTCCTCTTTTACTCCTTCCAGCAGTCCTAGCCGCAGTGGAGGATTGAATTTGAGTCCAATCCAATTGGCCTTCAACCTTTGCATAGAGTGCTTATACAGTGGCACTCTCCTCATGGATTCCCTCATCCTATTTGGGGAGTGATACTCCTTGATCTTTAGGCTGTGTGGAAATGTGTTCCACCTTCTCATGTAGGCATGAATGCAGTCATCTCCAAACAATCTCTTAGTGTCCTCGAAATGTGCAATAGAATGGGCCTACTCATCAACATATTTGGGACACTTTGAGGATTAGCTGTAAGGTGTTGGTAGGCATAAATGAGAGCCATGGGGTCTGTTGGCTCTACTCTAATCATCAAAGGTTCATTTAGCTCTTTTGCCATCATTTTCTAGATTTCTGCTGCCCTTTTCTCTTCATGGCTCATCCAATATTCCATGGCCATCAGTTGCAAGTCTCCTAACACAACATTGGGATCCCATAGGTTCATATCAGTTAGGGCCATGTTGTGTATGTAAAACTCTACCAACTTTGCTTTGTCCTTAACTGAACTATGATCATATAGATCCATGAATTGGCCATAATCCTAAAAAGGTATGGTGCCTCTCTGGGATAGAGTCTTGATTTGAAATTAAAGCCACTAATCCTTGAGGTACACTGCATCTGATTTAGCTAGTTGCCTACATTGTAGTGCCTCCATAGCCTGGCTGGCCATTCAGGCTAATTGGGCTTCCCTTTCCTGTAGCTGCCTTCTTAAGATTAATACCTCATTTTTTGCCTAGGGTTCCCTTTCCTATTTCTGTTTTATTAATATCTCACCTTCTGCCTGGGGTTCCTTTTCTTGCTGATGTCTTTTAAGATTAACAACTCATTTTTTCCTGGGGTTCCCTTTCTTACAACCGCTTTTTTAACATTTCATTTTCTACCTCCAATTGAGCTCTTCTTATGCTTTTTGTATGCGTGACCATGCTTAATTCTTTGCCCATTTTTCTCAATTTGTCTTCCATGTGCCCAATGTCTTCCACCCTTTTTGATTTTGCAATCTGCATACATGTATGGGTCCTTACTCTTTCCTTTTCCAGCTCAAAGAAAAGAGGGACTGCAAACTTTTGTGGGATGATTTTCCCTCCTTCCATAAGGTTGTAATAAGAATCTAAATTAGGCTAAGGGATAGGCTCTGGTATTTCTTTTGCCTTATCTTTCTCCTAGGTCTGTCCTTCTACCTTCTTTTCAACATTCTCAGTCTCTTGAAGCTTTGTCAATGTCTCCTGTAGAGCGGTCTGCGCCTCCTATAGGACTATTTTAGAGTCCATAAGTTTGATTGTTTCTTTCCAAGTAGAAGCTCTATGGCTGCCCCTTTCATAGGTAATGGGGGTTTTGGATGGAGATTCTTCCTCTTTTGTAGTAGGGACATATTCAATGATGATGGGCTCCTTTGAAGGTGGCTGAGGCTTCCCCATCTTTATTTTGGTGCTCTTTTGAGCCTTGAAGTACATAGATGGTTGTCTCTTCCTTTTTCCTTTGGGCTTGGATAGAGTCCTAAGTGCAACAAGAATAGTTGTTGCCTCTCTTGCTAGTGTCTCAGGAGACACTTCTTCCTACTTTGCTTCTTCTTCTTCATCTGTTGTTTTTCCTATTTCTGTTGGTTTTGCTTCTGCTATTTCTGATTTTGTTTTCTCCCCTGCTTGCTTAGCTTCTGCTTTTCTTGTGGCAACCTTTTTCTGAAATATCTTAGGCTTCTTCCTTTCAGTTCTTGGCCTCTTCTTTTTCTCTGTTGTGGTTTTACCCTTTTCTGCTTTTGATTCTTTCTTCTTCTCTTCTTTAGGCTCATCTTTGGTGGTGTCATGTTTCCCTTTTTCTATCTGGTTTCCTTCTTTTTCTGTGTGGGGTTCCTCTTCTTCCATTTGAGTGTTGTTTTCTTCTTCATGGATTCCCTTCTTAGCTTCTCCTTTTTCTTCTTCCTCTTCAATTTCAGATGAACTAAGGTCATAGGTGAGATTTTTTATATCATCCTCTTTAGTCATGTTTCTGAAAATCTCCTAGGCTATGGGGATTGTGAATGTGTGGAGGGCATCCTCCACCAGCAATTTAATTAGCCCATGGTGAGCCAATTGGTCTGGAACCCCTGCCTTCAATTTGGTGCTAGATTCTATTAAGGATTGGAGGAGAAAGTATAGAATACTAAGTTTTCTAGAAGTAGGAAGGTCCATGCCATATTTGAGTTCATGTAACTGTCTGAAATGGTACCCATAAACTATGTTGTATATTCCTTCACAGGAGATGTATTTCATAATCTGATAACTGACCTCATCCCATGGGTTAGGTATACTTGTTCTCTTGATGCCATTCTTGTCTCCACATGATGTTCATTAGGCTGGAAAAAGGTCTTCTTGGCAACTTGACCTAGTGGTTTTTTTTCCTTGCTCCAAGGTAGTCCAAGTGGGAGATTTCTAATCCCACTGATGAACTCTGGGGTGATTTCTATAGTTAAACCCCTAAAACTAACAATGGCATGGGTTTTTGAGTGAGATTTTAAAGAAATTATAAATTCCTTTGTGAATTCATCATTATACCTGTTATAAAATTATATATTACAGAACAATGGAACATATGAAATATTGCAGAAATATAAACACAGAAAATGCATAAAACAAGAGAGACACAGATATACGTGGTTCACCCAATTTGGGCTACGTCCACCCCGAATAGCCAATCCTTCCTTTCTATTGTCCAGCAAAATGAAGAGACACAACCTACAACAGATCCGTTGTAATATCCTTTGTTTTCTCTCACAGTCTCACCTCTCTACTTTTCACTCAAAGAATACACATATATTACACAGACTTAATACAATGCCCTCATACAAAGAGAGGGGTTGGCTTCTAGGGAAAAAAACTCTAAACTAAACATAAGTTCTACTGTCAGATCATCTACCTAATGAACGGCCCAAATTGATTAGAAATTACTATACTTTTACAAGGCAATTTTACATTTGCTTTTAGCTTCGGGGGCGTTGTCCCTGAGCCCCCGCCAGGGGATCGCTGGCCACTGGACCCCCCAACGAGGGTAGATCGCCCCCCCGGACCCCCACAAGGGGGAAAAGTCCACCCCGTACCCCCTCACATGGAGGGGCGTACAAAATTCCTGGGGTATACATCCGGTTGAAACAAAGACCTCTGAACAATCATGCTCCACACACAACAATCTCCCACTTGGAGAATGATTGTAGCAACTCCACCGTTGCTTCATTTGTTGGACAGTGACTCCTCTTTGGACCTGGCTATTTCTCATCTTCATCGTCATCATTGAAGACCAATTGAAACTGAGCATATTCTCAGTTTCTCCTTGGTTACAACTTTTGTTAGCATATCTGCAGGATTCTGGCTAATGTGTATCTTTTCCAGCTTCAACTCTCCATCTTCCAACACTGATTGTATGAAATGGTACTTGAGCTGTATGTGTTTAGTCCTGGAATGAAATGCTGAGTTATTTTCAAGATGAATGGCACTTTGGCTATCATTGTATAACGTGCCCATATCATGTTCCTTACCCACTTCACCCATAAACCTTTGTAACCAAATCATTTCTTTACTAGCCTTTGTAGTAGCAACATACTCTGCTTCTGTTGTTGAAAGTGCAACAACACTTTGGATTTTTGAAACCCAAATGATAGATGTTCCACCAACAGTAAATACATATCCTGTATTGCTCCTCCTATTATCTATGTCACCTGCCATATCTGCATCAACATATCCCTGTAGAGAAATGTTTGAACCACCAAAGCATAATGCTTGATTTATGGTACCTTTCAAATATCTGAGAATCCATTTTACTGCCATCCAATATTCCTTTCCTGGATTGTTCATGTACTTGCTTACAACTCTCACTACATGTGCAATATCAGGCCTTGTGCAGACCATTGCATACATTAAGCTTCCAATTGCTGATGCATATGGAACTTTAGACATATAATCCATGCCTTCTTGGGTCTTTGGGCACATTTCCTTACTAATTTTGAAATGGCTAGCAAAAGGTGTAATAAATAGTTTTTCATTATGCATATTAAATCTTTTCAACACCTTTTGTATGTACTCATTCTGAGACAATGTTAATTTGTGATTTTTCCTATCTCTAGTGATTCTCATACCAAGGATTTGTTTTGCAGCTCCTAAATCCTAACGAACAGCCCAAATTGATTAGAAATTACTATACTTTTACAAGGGAATTTTACATTTGCTTTTAGCTTTGGGGGCGCTGTCCCCGAGCCCCCGCCAGGGGATCGCTGGCCCCTGGACCCCCCAGCGAGGGCAGATCGCCCCCCCGGACCCCCGCAAGGGGGACAAGTCCCCCCCGTACCCCCTCACATGGAGGGGCGTACCAAATTCTTGGGGTATACATCCGACTGAAACAAAGACCTCTGAACAATCATGCTCCACACACAACAATCTCCCACTTAGAGAATGATTGTAGAAACTCCATCGTTGCTTTATTTGTTGGACAGTGACTCGTCTTTGGACCTGGCTATTTCTCATCTTCATCGTCATCATTGAACACCAATTGAAACTGAGCATATTCTCAGTTTCTCCTTGGTTACAACTTTTGTTAGCATATTTGCAGGATTCTGGCTAATGTGTATCTTTTCCAACTTCAACTCTCCATCTTCCAACACTGATCGTATGAAATGGTACTTGAGCTGTATGTGTTTAGTCCTGGAATGAAATGCTGAGTTCTTTGCAAGATGAATGGCACTTTGGCTATCACTGTATAACGTGCCCATATCATGTTCCTTACCCACTTCACCCATAAACCTTTGTAACCAAATCATTTCTTTACTAACCTTTGTAGCAGCAACATACTCTGCTTCTGTTGTTGAAAGTGCAACAAGACTTTGGATTTTTGAAACCCAACTGATAGATGTTCCACCAACAGTAAATACATATCCTGTAGTGCTCCTCCTATTATCTATGTCACCTGCCATATCTGCATCAACATATCCCTGTAGACAAATGTTTGAACCACCAAAGCATAATGCTTGATTTGTGGTACCTTTCAAATATCTGAGAATTCATTTTACTGCCATCCAATGTTCCTTTCCTGGATTGTTCATGTACCTGCTTACAACTCCCACTGCATGTGCAATATCAGGCCTTGTGCAGACCATTGCATACATTAAGCTTCCAACTGCTGATGCATATGGAACTTTAGACATATAATCCATGTCTTTTTGGGTCTTTGGGCACATTTCCTTACTAAGTTTGAAATGGCTAGCAAAAGGTTTACTAACTGGTTTTGCATTGTGCATGTTAAATCTTTTCAACACCTTTTGTATGTACTCATTCTGAGACAATGTTAATTTACGATTTTTCCTGTCTCTAGTTATTCTCATACCAAGGATTGTTTTGCAGCTCCCAAATCCTTCATTGCAAATGAATTTGTCAATTTTCTTTTGAGCACATTTATTTCCTGCATGTTAGATCCTGCAACAAGCATGTCATCTACATGCAATAACAATATAATATAATAGCTGCCATCATTTTGCTTTTTCAGATAAACACAATGATCAGAGTGACATCTAGTATAACCTTGTTCAGACATAAACTTGTCGAATTTTAGATACCACTGCCTTGGAGCCTGTTTTAAGCCATACAAGCTCTTCTTCAACTTGCACAATAGGTTCTCCTTCCCTTTCACTTCATATCCTTGTGGTTGCTGCATATATATCTCTTCCTCCAAATCCCCATGGAAAAACGTTGTCTTTACATCTAACTGCTCAAGATGCAAATCTTCAACTACTACTAGACTTAAAATAGTTCTAATTGAAGTCATTTTAACAACAGGAGAAAATATTTCATCAAAATCAATACCTTTCTTCTGTGCAAACCCATTCACCACAAGTCCAGCTTTGTACCTTTGTTTTCCTCCATCTTCTTCCTTCTGCCTGTAAACCCATTTATTCTGCAATGTAGTTTTACCTACAAGCAACCTGACTATGTCCCAAGTTTGGTTATGCATTAAGGGGTCCATCTCTTCTTCCATGGCTAGCTCCCACTTTTTCCTTCTTTCAACGTACATTGCTTTTTCCTAACATTTGGGTTCACCAGAATCAGTCAACAATAAATAATATAATGAAGGAGAATATCGTTCAGGGGGTATATTTATCATGGTAGATATTCTAACACCACTTTCAGGTGTTTGGGGTGCCTGTTGCTGTTCTGGTGGTTATTGTTGTTGTGGTTGTTGATTATTATTATTTCCAGGCACCTTTACTTTTTCATTGATCCCATCAAGAACTTTGTATTCCTTATTTTCTTTTTCCTGTTTCTTTTCCTGCAATTGATTCTTATACAAGACCTTTTCATTGAATATTACATCTCTGCTCCAAATGATTTTGTGATTTTCATAATCATATAAGTGATAACCAAAATCATTAACACCATATCCAATAAAGGTACATTTCTTTGATTTTGCCTCAAGCTTTGTTCTATTTTCTTTATTAATATGGACAAAGGCCTCACAACCAAA
>APFE030167275.1:90897-105794 GCA_000404065.3 Pinus taeda | reverse complement strand
TTCCTTTATCAGGAGCTTTAGATTTACAGTCCCTTTTGAAGTGTCCTTCCTTTCCACATTTCCAGCACACCACCTTTACAGGTTTTCCTGGAGATTTAGATCTCCCTCTAGATTTAGATCTCCCACTCGATGACTTATTTTTGTTTATGTTCTCCCACTGTCCTCGTACAGACAAGGCATCACCATTCTAGCTCTCCATATTTTTCCGTCTCATCTCCTCTGTCAGCAAGTATGAGACTATTTCATCAAAATGCAAGGCAGTTTCATTGCTACCTATTGCAATAACCAGACTATCCCACGAATATGGAAGAGAACACAACAAACTGATGCACTTATCTTCATCTGAAATTTTAATATCAACAGATGCTAACTGATTTACCACAGTATTAAATGCATTTAGATGCTCTATCACTGAGTCTCCATCTTTCATCTTCAGGTTATACAGCTTTTTCCGCAGGAACAATTTATTCACCAGAGACTTAGATTGGTACAAAATCCCTAACTTTTCCCGCAAAGCCTTTGCCATAGCTTCCTCTGATACATTCAAAAATACTGAATCTGAGACACATAATCATATTGTGATCTTTGCCTTCCAATCCAACTTCTTTCATTCTTCATCAATCACCCCCATTGGTTTAGTACTTAGATCTACTATGATCCACTGATCTTTATCCACCAATAGATCCCCCATCTTGATTTTCCACAACTCAAAACTTTGACCATTAAATTTCTTGATCTCTTTATTTCCACCACTCGCCATCTTCTTTCACCACTAGAATCGATCTCACAGATCTTCCACTTGACAGGGTCTACCATAGGCCCGAGCGAAACCCCTCAGCAACAAAGGCATCCCCTTGAAGCCAAAAACAGCTCTAATACCAAATGTAGGTTTTAACCCCGTACAGAAATTACCTGCATACAAATTCTAAAACACAAAAAAATAAACAATGCAAGAGCATAACACATAAAACACATATACACAGAGATTTTCCCACTGGATCCCAAAACCGGGACTACCAGCTTGATTTTCCATTATGTTCCTTTCAATGTTATAATACATATTTATACATGCCAAAGCATCCAATAACATGGACTGAAAACCATCGCATCCAATACCATGGACTGAAAAACCATCACATCCAAAAAACATGTGCAAAAATCATACACAAAACCCTAGGTGGGTCCACCCAACCTAACATAGGATCCAAAAATCAAAATTTTCCAGGGAATTGCCCAAGACCCCATAAAGTTGGGTTACGGGTACCCCTCAAACCCCTTGTTAACTACATGGAAAGAATATAACACAACCCAACAATCAGTAGCCCAATCAATGCTAAGGAGTGTAGGGTAGGGGTTGCTATCATCCATAGTTTCTATTACTTCAAAGTAAGACAACGTGCTCACTCCTTCAATATCCATAGTCACTCCTTACAACCATCACATGGGGATGATCATTTGTTGATTTTCCATCCTCAACTAAATCGAACACCACTGCAGCTTGGGTCTTCCCATCCACTCCCAAGTTTTCTTTGGTAGGACGTTCGCATCTGACCCTAGATCCAAAATAACCTTATCCATTTCATATTCTCCTATCTACGTGGTCAGTCTCATCTCTCAGCCTGTCCTTACTTTATGCTTACCACTCTTCCATACCACGTGCAGTTCACCCTGAGTTCTTTCAATGCATCTATTTATAAGCTCATGTAATCCCTTCACAGCCTTGCTATCACGCAAAAGCTTCATGCAGGTTTCTACAAAGGTTGTAAGCATAGAAGGGTCCATTTCCTGATTAGGCTTATCCTTGCTTCCTGAGGTGGAGGTCTCAACGAAGCACTTCTTTGCTTCCATGAACATTTCGTGTGCATGCTCTAAGTCAAACTCAGCCTCCTTTGCTAGAGCTTTGTGAACCCATGCGAGATATTCGGGTTGTTTCCCCTTATCGTCACCCATTTAATTCCACTTCAAAGCACTATATTCATGTTTGGATACTCTTTGCAAGGCTTAGACCTCATCATCTTCAGGTTCTAAGTCGGTTGAGGTGGTAGCACCCCTTTTTCGCATATCCTTATCAGCATAAGACAATCCTCTATCTCATGATCAAACTGAGTACAATATTTGCATGACGATCATGTAGGGTTATTACATTCGTGAGCATAGTGTCCTGGTTCTCCACAGTTGTGACATATCAGTTGTCCCCAAACTCTACCAGGTCCTCCCCCACCTTGACCTCGTCTGCGCCCCTGAAAGCTTGTTCGCGTCATCCATATGGTCTGCTTAAGGGGCCGTGTTTATGCATGAACCCTATAGGTGGGAGTTATGTCCATCATCAATTCAAAACTTCTACAGTTGCACTCATCATGCCCTCCCAACCTACAGAAGTTGCAAAATAGTTGTTGCAGTGTTTGTACAAACTTCTGCAGCAAATGACAATTATATATCATATGTTTTCTTGCTTCCTGACATATAGCGCACCACAACGCAGGCCCTGCGTTGTTGAAATATGGCAACAACAATATTCCAATTTAATTTGTCCTTGAATTAAATTGTGAATTAAAATTGAATTTACCCTCAGCTACTTGGAAATAATTAATTAACCCTATTTTAAATTAATTAGTTGGAGAAATTCAAGTTAGAAGTCTTTCTGAAGTCATGCAAGAGTTATCCCTTAAATTAAGGAGATAATATTGAGTTATATTTGAGTAATAATTAGTTAACTTAGTTTACTGAGTTAAGTCTAGTTAAATTAGTTCCAAACTGTTTGAGGAACTAATAGGGAGTTAACAGTCAGTTGATGCATTAATGCACTCAACTAGGGCTATTCCAGTTAACTGAAGATTATAAACTCATGCATGTCTATTCTGAGAAAGACCCAGTTGAGCTTAATGTTCAAGGTCAACTTACTATCAGTTGCATGTGTTTTCTCATCGAGAAAACTCATGCATGCAGTCAAGGATTCATCCTTGAGGATTTCACAGTTTGGAAGGTCGGTTTTCCACTTGGTAATAGATTAATCATCCACAAGGAACAACACAAGGAAATAAGAGCTTGGAGGGAAGAGAGGAAAGCTAGAGAGAAGCCAAGATTACCTATGAGCATCTATGAGGATTGTACTGAGAGCTAAGGCTTTGTATAATTCCTATGTATTTCCACCATGTATGATAATACAATAGTGTGGGGTTTTATCTGAGACTTTCCCCAAAGTATTTTCATGTGTATTTTGCCATTGATTCTTCTTCCTTTGGTTATATTTTTTAGCTCGATCTTTAAGCTTCCACAAATTGATAGTAGAAGTAGGTTATCGTATTCTGATTTGATTTATATTGCATTATCAGGTTAACCTATCACAGATTTTCTACATGGTAGCAGAGCTGTGAATAGAATACTGAGAAGAGAATTCAAAGTCTGAAGTTCGGGGGGTTGCAGGTGCAAATCGAATTCATATTATACTTCAAGGTTGGCCAATGGCATTCTATGGCTTAAGACTCAAGTATGCCTTGGAAGGTAGCTTGAATTACATAGCATGGAAAGATAGAATGGAGGCTATATTAGATGACAATGGATTGAAGGAATTCATTGATCAAGAAATCCCAAAGCCAGCTTCAGCTAATGCACAAGAGTTGGCTGAGTAGAGGAAGTGTGTGGCGAAGGTGAGATGGATCATCCTTGAGGGAGTTCGAGACCATATTGTCTCGAGTCTCCATGGGAAGGATACTCCATTTTCAATGTGGAAGATATTTAAGGACCTCTACCAAAACAGTAGCGACCATAGGAAATTGGTGCTCAAGGATAAGCTTCGAAGAATCAAGATGGAGAAGGGTGATATTATTTCCACATATCTGAACAAGCTCACCACCTGCAGATATGAGCTTGGCAGTGTGGGAATAACTACTACCGATGATGATATGGTGAGCCTCACTCTCCTTGGCCTTCCAAAGAGTTAGAATAGCTACCACGCTTTGTGAATGGAATGGAGCAGCTGCCAGATTGGGAATGACTGTGGTCGGATCTTATGCAGGAGGAGATCAAGAGGAGCACACAAGATGGCTCTTTATCCAAGAATGATGATGAAGAAAATATGGCCTTAGCAAGTAAGGCAAGGAAAGGGAAGGGGAAGGCTTCCCATTTCAAATCGAATTCTTCTCATGGAGGGAAGAAGGTGACATGTCTAAATAAGATGCTTTAATTGTCACAAGATGGGACATTATGCGACTAATTGCCCATTGAAGAAGTCCAAGAAGGGATCGTCAGAAGGATCGGAAGGTGGGGCATTAGCCTCTCAGTTCAAAATGGACTTTACCCTCATTGCATTCATGGTGTCATCGATGATGGGTTGTGTCTGGTATCTTGACAATGGAGCCTTATTCCACATGACCGGTGATAAAAATTTATTCAGTGCCTTGGAGGAGAAAGACCTCAAGATGCACATAGAGATGGGTGACAACGAAAGGTATAGTGTTTCAGGAGTGGGCACAGTTGCCTTTTAGAGGGAGCATGGAGTTTCTCTCACCTTAACAGATGTAATGTATGTGCCTGGAATGAAGAAGAACTTGGTATCGGTCACCATGTTGGAGGACAAAGGCTACAATATTATCTTCAGTCAAGGAAAGGAGTTCCTAAGACACATAGCCATGGGTCAGACCAAGTGGATAGGGATTCAGGTGAAGAATCTCTAGAAACTAGAGGTAGACGATTATGCAGCATTGAGTATGAAAGCAGAATTGGTGCAAAGCCAAGACATTGGTGAGTTGTGACATAGGTGGTTGGGCCATTTTCATCATGGGCCTTTGAAGATAATGTAGTAGATATCTATAGGACTTCCAAAAGGTAAACATGAGCAAGTTGAAACATGCAAAGGTTATACCTTGGGAAAGTACACCAAGCATTCCTTTCATGATCAAGATAATCTAGTAGAGGTTATCTTAGAGTGAGTTCATACTGATTTGTGTGGACCACTCTTGACAGCATCCACAATGAAGCAAAGGTATTATGTGATTTTCATTTATGACTATTCTCGTAAATGTTGGATTTATTTCATGTTGAATAAGGACCAAACTTTCACAAAGTTTTGTGAGTTCAAATCTTTGGTCGAGAAAGAGTTAGGGAAGAAGGTCAAGGCCTTGAGAAGCAACAACAGTGGAGAATATGTCTCTCAACAGTTTAAGGACTTTTGTAAAGCGGAAGGAATTAAACGAGATTTGACGGCACCTCATAACCCACAGCATAATGGGGTGGCCGAGAGGAACAATAGAACTATTGTAGGGGTAGCATGGGCAATGTTGCATGACCAAGGCCTACCACTTCACTTGTGGACTGAGGCATGCAACACAACAATCTATTTGCATAATAGAAGCCCACATCGCATATGTGGGATGAAGACACCAAAGGAAGCCTTCTCCGATAAGAGACCAGATGTGGGTCACTTTGGGATATTTGGCTCATCAGTATATTGCCATGTGACAAAGGATGCACGGAAGAATCTTGAGCCGACAACAAAGTTTGGGATATTTTTGGGGTACACTGATACATCTCAAATCTATCAGGTGTACTTGCCTACTAGTCGAAGGACAATGGTTCGTAGAGATCTAAAATTTGATGAGCAAAAGGCCATGCAAGTTTCCCTTGAGAGGGAGCTCCAACTACATGATGTGGAGGAACTATTGGTTTCTAAGGAGGAGGAGCCTCAGACTAATGTGAAGCAACCACATGTAGAGGTTCTAGGAATGGAGACATCCACTCAACTAGAGTCTTCCAGAGATGGATGGAAGCACACAAGAGAAGCTGACAGATTGTTGGAGGATGCGAGAGAGAATGTGGGAGTACCATGTTCTTAGCACAGATAGAGGAGGTCACCTGAGAGGTACAATGGATACATGGCCCTTGCTAGGGAATGTGTTGAGACTTAGCCATCTTCCTTCGAGGATGCATTGTAGCAGTCGATTTGGGTTGATTCTATGGTGGAGGAGTATGACTCCATAGTTCGTAATAGTGTTTGGGACGTGGTTCCAAGACCGGAGAACAAGTCAGTTGTGAGTTCCTGTTGGCTTTACAAGGTAAAGCAAGTAGTTGATGGTAGTGTGGAGAAGCATAAGGAAAGATTTGTTGCTTGTGGCTTTTCACAGGTCGAGAGGATCATGTTGCTACAGTATATTTCAACAGAGGAGCAAGATGCTAACATTTTTACAAAGGCATTTTCAAAGTGTAAATTCAAGTTCCATAGAGATAGGATCGGGGTGGCAGATAATCCATTTCTTATTGAGAGGGAGTGTTGAAATATGGCAACAAGAATATTCCAATTTAATTTGTCCTTGAATTAAATTGTGAATTAAAATCGAATTTAGTCTTAACAACTACTTAGAAATAATTAATTTATTTATTTTAAATTAATTAGTTGGAGAAAATCAAGTTAGAAGTATTTCTGAAGTCATGCAAGAGTTATCCCTTGGATTATGGAGATGAGATTGAGTTATATTTGAGTTGTAATTAATAAACTTAGTTTACAAAGTTAAGTTCAGTTAAATTAGTTCCAAACTGTTTGAGGAACTAATAATGAGTTAACGGTCAGATGATGCATCAAGGCACTCAACTAGTGCTACTCCAGTTAACTGAAGATTCCCTCATCAGAAACTCATGCATGTTTATTCTGAGAAAGACCCAGTTGAGACTAATGTTCAAGGACAGTGTACTATTAGTTTCATGTTCTTTCTCATGGAGAAAACTCATGCATGAAGTCAAGGATTTATCCTTGAGGATTGCGCTGTTTAGAAGGTTGGTTTTCCACTTGGTAATAGGCTAATCATCCATAAGGAACAGCGCAAGGAAATAGGAACTTGGAGGGCAGAGAGGAAGGCTAGAGAGAAGCCAAGATTGCCTGTGAGCATCTATGAGGATTGTACTAAGAGATGGTTAGTTGTGAGAGCTAAGGCTTTGTATTACTCCTATGTATTTCTAGCATGTATGATAATACAATAGTGTGGGGTTTTATCTGAGACTTTCACCAAAGTATTTTCATGTGTATTGTGTCATTGGTTCTTCTTCTTCTGGTTATATTGTTCAGCTCGGTCTTTAAGCTTCTGCAAATTGATAGTAGAAGTAGGTTACAATATTCTTATTTGATTTATATTGCATTATCAGGTTAACCTATCACAGATTTTCTACACACGTTTGGTCCTGCTTGAGCTTACGGCCTCAAAGGCATTGGTCCTCCTCCTGCAATATAGTTCGCAAAGACCAGGAAATGGTCTTTGTCATGCCCCTGGCCTTTACATTTAAAGCACCATACCTCTTCACGCACCTCTAGTTGAACTATTTTGTCTTGCTTCAAACTTTGCATTTCAAGGCAAATATTTTGAAACTGTGCATGGATCTGCTGAACCCCCAAATTCAGATCTTGCGTCAATGTTTCAAGCAGTCTCATTGCAATCTCCAAGTCCTCTGCCTAAGTTTTAATCTTCTGTTGTGACAATGCAACCCTTAGGTGTGGCAAGAGAGAAGTCACGAACAACTCGCAGTTTTGTACATCTATTAAGTTCATATTAGCTTCGCAGATCTTACACTTCAACCTCTGATCCAATTCCCAAGGTGTCTCACCGAGTTTCATTGTGATTTCCTTAAACCCCATGATCAACTATGCCTCAAATTTGGGCCTACTGAATTCTTTATTCAGCATCATCTAGATGTCTACCACTCTAGTGTTTGGGTTATCATTAAAGTACTTGATGTACCAGATTAGTGCACGATCCTGCAAAGCACTAACCAATGTTTCTTTCTTCAAGTGATCATCTATAATAGCCTAAGCTTCCCATACAGTTTTCACAACGAACCAAAACTAGTCTAGGTCCTCATTTCCCAAGCCTTCAAACAAAAGAAGTGTTTAGTCAATTTAGTATGTCCTAAATTGCTACATTAATTATCAATCCAGGAGTCGTAAACTGATGAAGTGTGGCACACTATATGTGCAAGACAACTTCTTTATTACTTTTTATTATTTTCAATTTTATTTTGTTTTTGGGGTTTTTCCTTTGTTGGTCTCATAATGCAAATGGAAATTCTATCCCTAAGTTTTAAGGATACTTTTAGAGGGAAAGTATGGATGTAAATTTAAGACAAGGTTTTATGTCTCTTATGATAACTTCCAGAACTTAGCACTTCAAAAGATCTCAAAACATGCTAGTGATAAAATTAGTACTTGAACGGGAATGTAAATGTGTAGCTACTTAAATCAAACAAAAGATGAAATACTAATCATGAAATTACTATCTTTGTTTCCCATCTAAATACAGAAATAAAATCTAAACTATTGCACTCAAACAAACCAAAAATTGCAGACTAATGAAAGCAAGATCAATTTACTTCACTTATAATCTGATAGCTCACCAAGTAGCTTTTTAGGGTTAATCCATGGCACCGGAGATAACATCAAATAATATGAAGAATTGATATTTCAATTACCTACTTGCAGATTAATGAAATTAAAATCAAATCACTTCACTTATAATTCGATAGCGCGCCAAGTAGCTTTTCGGGGTTAAGCCATGGCTCCGGAGATAACGTCAAATAACATGAAGAACTTGATATCTAAACTACCTACTTTCATAATGAAAGTAAAATCAAATCACTTCACTTATAATCTAATAGCTCACCAAGTATCTTTTCGGGGTTAAGCCATGGCTCTAGAGATAACATCAAATAACATGAATAATTTGATATCTAAACTAGCTAACAACAGCAAATAAATAAGACTAAAATCAAAGCATAACTAAAATTGAAAAGCTTAAAAACAAAGTTTAGCAAAGAGGCAAATCTCATGTCACTATTTGATGCAAAAATTATATGAAAAATTTCGAGCATAACCTATGCTGAAACACACTGATCAGTGTTAGTGAAAGTATGCAATGCTGGAAAATCATGTACAAGAATGAAAGGTCAACACCATAGATGAATTATGAAACATATACAGTTAAACAAACTATGAAATATATACAATGGAAATAAGAAAACGATGCATGAAAAATTTACAGAAATGAAAAACAAAACCTCAGCCAGCAGGGACCCTCTGCACGACCTTGGTTAATACGTTGTCAGCCCAATATCACGCTTACACAGTCATTAAAAAACAGAGTTTTATATTGAAAAATAGAGGAAATGTCTTCTTGTTACAACGGCATGGCTAATGCTACAGCAACAGCATAAAGACTAACAGCAAGACTAACTATTTGTGTTTGTAAACGCGTTATTTATAGAGGAAATCGCATAACTATTTTTCTGTGAGGAATCTTCAGCAAAGGACATGTACAAAGACAAAACTTGTGAGCTCAGCGTCTTGGTTGCCATGATCATTCAATATACAAAAGGCGGATGTTGGATTTGCATCATGGAGATGGTCTATAGCTGTCAAGAGGGATCCACGAATCTAGGAACAGTTTTGGACCTTCCACGTGCTGAAAATAGAGACCTATTTGTTGTAGGAGTCCTTGTTTGACCATCCTTTGACCAAGGCTTTCCTTTACGAATTCAACTGAACAGATAGGACTTTGTCCATGTCTAGATCATTCCTGAGCTACCCACATGCCTCGTTTTACTTGCTGACACCTGTAACCTATAGATCAATAAAAATAGCTGCAAAATCGCGAGTTAGCTGTGGAAAGTGGCTACATTCTGCAACTAATGAACAAAATCGAAGTCAACTAGCAAACACAAAAATATAGTTAGAAAACAACTTAAATGAACTCCTAGAATCAATATGTAATGATCTTTGATAGCTTATGAGGGACTGGTGTGGGAAAAAGGTCTAGGAAAGTATGTAAAAGAGAGGTAGTTTTAGTGCTCAACATACCCCCACTGTGAAGGTGTTGCATGTCCTCATGCAACCAAAATTGTGGCCATCCTCCTTTCAGTTCATTTGTTCTGAGACCTTTGCTAATACATCTAGCCTTCTTTTCTCCTTCCTTGGTGTCACTGTCATCCTGGGCTTCATCATTAGGCAACTGTATTTGAGGTTGATAATGGCTCTGCTCAACCTCCTGTTCTTTTTCTTCAATTTCCTATTTTTCTTGTGCCACAATCCAAGATGCAACACGGTGTTGTCATGGATAATTTTATCCAACCTGCTATGTTCTTTCAATGTTTCATTCTCCCTTTTGATGTGTCTATTCAGGACTTCTAGTTCAAACATTTCCTGTTTTAGTGATTGGATCAAAACTTCCCGGGCTCGATTAGGCTAAGTAGATGAATTGCCTTGGTCTGTTGCATTTTTCTCCAATGATTCAATAAAATCATACATTTATTACGGAGTTGGATCTATTTTAGGTGTAGCCTTTCTTGGACTGATCTCAAAATCTGGTTGAGAAAAAGGAGAATGGTGTGGGCTATGGTCAGGAGAGATTGTTAGTGACGGTTCTGGTGTTTCCCCTTCTAAGTCTATGAAGTGGGCCCCTTTACTTTGTACTTTCTTCAATTTACCTTTAAGTCTGGAGCTCCTCCTTAGATTCTGTGAGTTGTTGTCTCCTTTTTCCACACTATGTTTTTCTTTCCCTTTTTCCTTTGCTTTAGCAGATTGTTCTTTAAGGTGGATTAGTCTTTCAGAAAGTATCTGATCCTCTTCTAAGGAAGGTTCTGGGGTATGATAGACATCTTCAACATTTATTTTCCTCTTTAGTTTCACTTTCTTCCTAACCTCAGCCAAAGTTTCAGACATCTTTTCTTCCTTACTGGTTTCTTTAGCTATGCTAGTAGGAGTATCCTAAATGTTTACACTTGCTTTTCTTCTCCTACTTTTCCTTGTTGAGCTACCTTTAGGTGTTTCAAGTGGGTCCTGAAAGAAGTTTCTAATCAGGAATTGTTCCCATGTGTCCTTCCTTTCCTTCAATTGTTTTCCAATTAGAATTTTGACAAGGCCGTGATGGTAAAGGTGAGGCTCTATGTCATCCAGATTATTTTGTACTGTTGTGGACATCTTCTTCAGGCTACTCAAGAGGAAATAAGGCAAATTAATGGTTTGATTTTCTATAAAATTCATTAATAACCTAATGTGGTACATGTACATGGACCCAAACCTTCCTCCACATGTAATAAACTTCTAAATTATCAATAATAAACTAGTCCATTTTTATTCTAGAGCAGAAACAGGGATTCCACATTTGAAAATAGTTATATCCATACCTGGGTTACACAAAATAATCCCCCAATACCTCTCATCAAAGTCTTTGTTTTTGAACCACCATTCTCCCTCATGTGGGAGCTCCATTGCTGCTGCAATGGATGCCTCTGTGACTAAAAATTTGATATCTCCAACCTCAACTTCCATGTCGTTAAAATACCTTGCAAATGTCTTCGTGACTTCTTTATTGTGATCTCTGAATTTCTGGATAAATTGCAGCCACCGTGCTTTCCTTAATGTGCTTTTTAACTGTGGATAACCCTCCATGAATTTAGGCCCGTCCGGCTCTGTTCTTACCAGAATGCCCATTCCTTCCCCCTGCTTTGAAAATACCTCTGTAAGTGATGGGCTGTAAGTGATGGATTGATGGAGGTGGAACGGTTGTGTGAACGGAAGATGGAGGAGGATCAGTAGTTACAAAACAAAAATAATATAGAGTATGTAACAAAAATGAGTTCACGGAGTGGAGGCTTATATAAACAGACCAGTACTGCCAATCGTAAACTCAATGGGCGAGTATGGAAATAGAGTGAGTCTTGGCAGAATTTTGAATTAAAATGATATGGAGTGGACGTTAGCAAATTCATAAATGACTGCAGAGTTGTGCAGCAGAGGAGAGTCGTGGTCAAATAGGATTACGTCTTCATAATTAACCAATTCAACAGGTGGAATGCAGACGTACAATTAAGTACAAGTTATGTTCGGAAGTAGATCATGAGGCCATTGGAAATTGATGCGAAGTTCATGGTGGAATTATGCAAAGGTCATGGACGAGTTATGGAAGCTATCAATTCAAATCATTACACATAATGGAGCCGATGGTTTTACAACTGTACAGATTATGTGTTTTAAAATGCTATTTGAAATTAATTTTGCTCATACCTTAGAATCTTACCACTTCTGTTCGCTGACCTTTGATTGGCTGCTTCTTATTGGTGCTTTAGGTGCTAACATCTTCAAATATCTTTCTCTTCCATGTCTGCATTTGGTTTTCATCATTACTTGGCTAACATCTAACTGTCACTGTAGAGTAACAGAGTATTAGCTGCGGAATTAACAATCGGCTGCGGAATCAGTATTCAGCTACAGAATCAGAATTCGACTGTGAAAATTGACAAAGTGAACATATTACTTGGTGAAGTGAATGGAGATGGATGGAAATGAATGATGACTGAATGAATGATATATGAAAACTAGACATGAAAGGAATTTTATTGGTGAAATGTGATGGCAAAATGGAATGAAATGAAGTGAAGTGAAATGACATGAAATGGAACAACTACGAATGAAATGAGAGGAATTTCTTTTTTGAAAATATAGGGCATCATAAGTTTTTGATTTTCACCCTGTATTTTTTGTATAATACTGCCAATCAGTGATTAGTTTTCAGGCTTATACCAATTTTTATTTTTTTTCTTTCTTTACAATAAAAAGAACAAAGACTAGGCTAGTGGAGAAGAAGAATTCTTCTTCACCAGCCTTATTACGTAATTATATTGAAATATATTGACAAATTCCTCCTTTGTGAGTGGCTTATGATAGATATTCAATATGTGACCATTCACAATGAGAGGAGTTTGATACTCATCAATGGTTTTGATTCTTACCGCTCCATTGCTAAAAACGTTTTCAAGCTCATATGGCCTAAGCCAATGAGTCTGAAATTTACCTTTGAAATCTTTAAACTTGGAATAAAATAGCAATGCCCAATCTCCTTCTTTAAACTTTCCCTCCTTGATGTATTTTTCATGCCACTTAGCTCTTTGATATTGAACTAGATCAGTTCTTAGGATTGCTTCTTGTCTGATCTCATCTAGTTCATTCAACTACTCCATTCTATGCTTTTGAGCTTCTGATAGATCCATTTCCAACTGAACTACCATCTTGAAGGTCCTAACTTGGAACTCAATGGGGAGCAAAACTTCTTTCCCATAAACAAGTTCATAGGGAGTGTAGTGTCCTATCTAGGGTGCTAGACTAGGTTATATTTATTATCGACCAAGGTGCGTAGACTTAGAGGCGTGCGCCTAAAGTATATACACATAAAGGATCATTATCTAAGTTTGATCTACCTAGTTACAATGTTGTCATGCAATTCACTATCAAACTAGAACACACTATGTATCACTATAAGCCAAGATTCAATTCATTTAGCAAACCAAAACATTGTGTATCACTGCAATCAAGATTTTAGTCCCCTTACAGAGACATCATACATAAAACCTCTGTTCAGCGAATACTCAACATTCATTAACATTCATTAACAGTCATGCAAGATGAAATCGTAAGCATAGAGTTTATGACACTGCTCTACAAGATAACAAGGGATCGAATCCCTTACAGGATATGATTCATGATCCCAGTGATGATCTATTCAAGCACATTCATAAAAATATAAGAATATCATAAGTGCATTCATAAACATATAAGCATATCATAAACATAAATCGATTTTAATCACTGCGCATATCAATACCTTAACTGTAAATGAAATAAAACAACAGTATACCATGTTACGCAGGGCCCGTCCGCGTTCCAGGTATACTGGGCTTGTTATCCAATGATTACCAAATCAACACAACGCAATCGTGACTGTAATGCAAGTCTTTGGTATTAAAATCAAAACTTTGTTTTTGAAACAACGATAATGATAATGATTATACAACCGGTTCATAACTATATTTACATATGGTTTTACATCCCTTGAAAATGGATGTACATTCATGAGCAGGATGTTGCCACTTTTTCCACATCACGATTTTTGAAAATGTTTCTATCCTAACTGATTTAAAAAAGGGAAACAAAACTTAAATCGATTTGGACTGCGTGTTGTTGCTGCCTTTGTTGCCAACATGCCATAGTTGACCTTCATTGACCGCGCATGTAGGAGGGTCGATTCTGCTGCAGGATAGGTGTTTGTCCATGCTTGGACATTCCGCTTTTCATCCCTACCCTTCACTCTAGCCTGGCTGTCATGCCACATGTCAAACAATAAACCAATTACAGGATGTTGACTTTCTGTAGTCAATTTTGCCAAAATTCCTATTCATTAACCATAAAACCCTTAAATCAATTTCAATGTAATTTTAATACTATAAGGGACTATTATTAATCAATTTTCCAAGGGATCTGAGAGATAAATGATGAAAGAGGTAGGCAAATGTCATGTTTTGGAGGAAAAAGGGGTCATGGAAATGGTACCAACATCTCTCCCCGACTTAATGAATTAGCATGTCCTCATGCTAACCCCGAAGTGCTTCCTTTGAACTCTATCCCTGCCTGTACCTCTGTTGCCTTTAGCAATGTGTCCACATTCTTTTCCACCTGGGCATCTTTCTGGTCATGGAGCTCCTGCTTTAGTCTTTTGTATTTTTCCTTGAGGGTCTTCTTCTCATTGTACCACTTGGTGGCCCACTTACAAATATCTGTTTGCTCAGCTTCTAGCTCATTGACTCGCTCCTTTAACTTTTCATTTTTCTTTTGAATCTCTTTACTCTGCGCTCGAAGAATTTCATTTTCTTTCTTGATAACTTTCTCCAGCATACTAGCTTCCATGAGCTCTTCTTTTAATTTTTCAATTTGTTTCTCCAGTTTCTTCTGCTTCTTATTGGGAGGTGGTGACCCTTTTTCTTGTTTGTTATTACTTTTGATCTCCATATCAGCTCCTAGTCCTGGGGGTGAATGGCTTTCAACATCTATATCAGCTCCTGGCCTTGGTGGCGAATGGTCACTGCTCTGAATA
>APFE030167275.1:49788-81343 GCA_000404065.3 Pinus taeda | reverse complement strand
AAAAGGTGGATGCAATGGTTGCATTTGCTTATCTCTGGTATCATCGTTTGATTTCTTTTGATTTGTCATTTCATTTTCATTTTCTATGTTTTCTTCTCGCTTATCTATTATTGGAGAATCTTTCTGGAGTACCTTACCAGACTTCAAGTTGATATTTTGCAAGGGTAGTGTGGGATATGAGGTTCCCTCTTCTACATTGTAGGCTGGCCTCTCTGCCTTATTATTCGGATTTGGGACAGTTTGAGCAGGAATTTGAGTGGGTCTGGAAGGTTGTGGGTTAGCTGGAAATTGTAGTTGTGGTGGATTTATTGGTGGAGGAGTAGGCAGTGCTTGTTGAGTAGGTTGAGGCGGATAAACAACTTGCTGAGGATACTGCTGATATGATTGAGAATGTGATGAATATGGCTGATGGTATTGTTGATATGGTTGTGAATATGGTGGGTATCGTTGAGGATATGTATGATAAGATTGAGAGTATTGTTGAGATGGTCTCCATTGTTGCTGTGGGTGGTTTTGGCGCTGCCATGGCATGGGTACATTCCATGAGTTCTGTGCATACATTTGATCATTTACAGGAAATTGCAAATTTTGATTTGGGAACATACCTTGAGGTGCTGGCCTTGGCTGCCATGGTCTCTTTGTGCCCATGTAATACATGTTTTCAGTCTCTACATTGGCTTCCATATTACAGTTCTGAAAAACCTTAACTTTAGGACAGTTAAATATATCATGATGTTCAGTATAGAAAGCACAAACTTGGATGTTTTCTAGTGGACAATATTTTAATGCATGTTTCTTCCGGCACTTTGGGCAGAAAATAGCCATTATCTGATCTTCAGCTTCTTGTTTCTTTTTAGCTTTTAGAGTGTCAATTTGGTTCCCTATTGTTCTTAACAAATCTATTTTAAACTCTTCTAATAGATTCCCTATCTCAGCCCTTGTGACACTCGCTGAAGTAGACTTTGTGACTTTGGATGACAGGGTTCTTTTTCCCATTTTAGCTTTACTCCTTGAATACTTTTCGCATAGGTCAGTGATTTCTTCAAAGGGCAAAATAGAAATGTCACCTTTACCCATCAAGTTAAGGTCATCCATGTATTCCTCTCGGATGCCTTTCAAGAATATTGTGCGGATCAGATCAAGAGGCATAGTTCAGTGTTTGGATTTTTGTAAGTTGTAGACAAACTGTTCTAAGTATTCCTCTAAGGTTTTATCCTCTTGTTGGCTCATTCTAAATAAGTCATCTTTAGAGTCTTTGGATCTGCAGTAGGGTTGATATTTCCTTAGAAATACTCTTCTCATGCCATCCCAATCAGTTATAGTATGCTCACCAAGCCTCATGAACCATCTTAAGGCTGATGCCTTTAATGTCGCTAGAAAAAGTCTAAGCCTATGGGCATCATTAGTATAGCCATATGTTCGACATACAATGTCAAACTCAAACAAGAATGAGTCTGGATCTTCTGAAGCCATACCATAAAAGTTAGGTAGCACTGATGGGGGTATGTTCTTCATTTTGATCTCATCATCTTCTTGTGGTTCATGTATAGGAAAAGAAAAGTTGACTCTTCTTTGTCTCTATTCCTTGATGTGGTACTGATCCATCTCCTTCCTCAGCCATTTTAATAGGTTTCTCTGTGTTAGAGTCACTTGTTTCAAAGAGGAGACTAAAGAAAGGTTGTTCGGTCATTGTGCTACTTTTTCCTTGTGTGGAAGACCTAGGAAAGTCCTTCTTCTGCAATTTATGTGTAAATAAAGTTTGCCTTTCGATGAGAGTAAGTCTCTGTCCTGATTTTTGTTTATCCTCTAATGCTTGTATGATGTTCTCCTCAGCTGGTGTTGAATTCCTTAAAGAGTCTTCTCCTGATGATGATGGGTTAGTTTTTGAATGGCAGGGGGTTTTTATGAATCTACCCTGACTGTCTCTAAACCTAGGTATAAATGATCATGATTTCTAACTGCGTTTTTGTTTATTTTTGTTTATTGAAATTTTTTTTTTCCTTTTAAATCCTTTAAGTACGCCTCCCTGGCAACGGCGCCAAAATGTAGTGTCCTATCTAGGGTGCTAGACTAGGCTATATTTATTATCGACCAGGGTGCGTAGACTTAGAGGCATGCGCCTAAAGTATATAGACATAAAGGATCGTTATCTAAGTCTGATCTACCTAGTTACAATGTTGTCATGCAATTCACTATCAAACTAGAACACACTATGTACCACTATAAGCCAAGATTCAATTCATTTAGCAAACCAAAATGTTGTGTATCACTGCAATCAAGATTTTAGTCCCCTTACAGAGACATCATACATAAAACCTCTGTTCAGCGAATACTCAACATTCATTAACATTCATTAACAGTCATGCAAGATGAAATCGTAAGCTTAGAGTTCATGACACTGCACTACAAGATAACAAGGGATCGAATCCCTTACAGGATATGATTCACGATCCCAGTGATGATCTATTCAAGCGCATTCATAAACATATAAGCATATCATAAGCACATTCATAAACATATAAGCATATCATAAACATAAATCGATTTTAATCACTGCGCATATCAATACCTTAACTGTAAATGAAATAAAACAACAGTATACCATGTTACGTAGGGCCCGTCCGCGTTCCAGGTATATTGGGCTTGTTATCCAACGATTACCAAATCAACACAACGCAATCGTGACTGTAATGCAAGTCTTTGGTATTAAAATCGAAACTCTGTTTTTGAAACAACGACAATGATAACGATTATACAACTGGTTCAGAACTATATTTACATATGGTTTTACATCCCTTGAAAACGGATGTACATTCATGAGCAGGCTGTTGCCGCTTTTTCCACATCACGATTTTTGAAAATGTTTCTATCCTAACTGATTTAAAAAAGGGAAACAAAACTTAAATCGATTTGGACTGCGTGTTGTTGTTGCCTTTGTTTCCAACATGCCATAGTTGACCTTCGTTGACCGCGCATGTAGGAGGGTCGATTCTACTGTGGGATAGGTGTTTGTCCATGCTTGAACATTCCGCTTTTCATCCCTACCCTTCGCTCTAGCCTGGCTGTCATGCCACGTGTCAAACAATAAACCAATTACAGGATGTTGGAACTTCCTGTAGTCAATTTGCCAAAAATTCCTAATTCATTAACATAAAACCCTTAAATCAATTTCAATGCAATTTAATAACTATAAGACTATTAATTAATCAATTTCCAACGGATCTGAGAGATAAATGATGAAAAGAGGTAGGCAATGTCATGTTTTTGGAGGGAAAAAGGGGTCATGGAATGGTACCAACAGGGAGAATGTCCTGTTGTGTTCCTCCATGTAGTTCTGTAGGCCCATAAGGCTTCAGGAAGCCTTTCTGCGCAATCTCTTTTGTGTAGATGAACAGTCTTGGTAATGATGCCATCAATTACTTTGTTTGTGGGATCTACTTGACCATTTTCTTGTGGATGTTAAGGAGTAGATTTTCTGTACTTAACCTTGTACTCTTCCATCAGCTTCTCCACCAGTTTGGATGTCAATTGACCTCCCTGATCTTTCACAATTTCTCTTGGAACACCAAAGTGAGTAAAAATATCCTCATAAAGAAAACTAACAACTAAATGCTCAATAGTAGAAAATAATGCTTTAGCTTCTACCCATTTAGTGACATAATCACTACATGCCAATATATACTTTTTCTGTTTAGATGGTGGATTAATAGGTCCAATAAAGTCTAAAGCCCATTTTTCAAAGGGTTCAATGAGTACCTATGGTTGTAACATCATCTCATTTGAGAGGGTAGGTTTCCCTACTCTTTGGCAGCTGTCACACCTTTTGACATATTGTTTTGCATCGCTAAAGAGGGATGGCCAATAATATCCCAAAGAAAGGATTTTATAGGCTGTCCTTTTGTCAACAAAGTGTCCACCGCACAGTTCATCATGACATGCTTTGAGAATATTAGACATTTCATCTTCCCTAACACATCTTCTGATCATAAGATCTGGCCTTGGTTTAAACAATTCATTAGAAGTCCATGAATATTTTGAACTCTCTTGAATGATCTTTCTTCTTTCACTAGGAAATAAATGTGGAGGTATTTTCCCTGTAACCAAATAGTTAGTTATATCTGCATACCAAGGAGCCTTAGTAGCTAGTGCAAATAAATATTCATCAGGAAACTTGTCCTATACATGAGAATCTTCTTTAGTATTCTGAATCTTAGACAAGAAATCAACTACTGTGTTTTGTTTCCCTGGTCTATCTAACATAGTGATATTGAATTCCTGTAAAAATAGGAGCCGCCTTGTAACTCTACCATTAGTAACAGGTTTGTTCATTAGATATCTAGTTGCAGAATGATCAGTATGAATAAAATTTTCATAGCCTGTTATATAATGTCTGAACTTATTGATTACATGAACAACAGCTAAGAACTCTTTTGCAGCCACAGTATAATTCAACTTAGTGGGAGTAAAATTTTTACTGGTATAGTAAATGGCATAAGGAACTAAATATTTTTGTCCCAACACAGCCCCTAGAGTTGTATCTGAAGCATCTCTAGAAATATGGAAAGGAAGTTTCCAATATGGTCTTCTCAAGATAGGCGCTTCAGATATTCTTGTTTTCAAAGCTCCAAATGATGATTGGAAATCAGGACTCCATTTGAATTCACAGTCTTTTGTAAGTCGTTTAAAGAGTGGAGATGCTATTTTGGTGAAGTTTTCTATAAATCTTCTATAATATCCAATAAATCCCAGAAAACTTCTGACATCTTTTTGACAATTTGGATTAGGTAACTTGGAGATGACTTCAACTTTTTGATCTATCAACTTTAATCCCATCCCCTGAAATATGATGTCCTAAAACAATACCTTTAGTAAACATCATAAAGAATTTTTCATGGCTTAATGAAAGGTTTGCTTCTTTACATCTTATAAGGACTTTTTCCAAATTCTCTAATGCTTCTAATGAAATTAATACCATAAACTGTAAAATCATCCATATATACCTCTACACAATCATGGATTAGATAATAAAAAATTCCTAGTACTGCTCTTTGGAATGTTGTGGGTGCATTACATAATCCAAAAGGAAGCACTCGATAAGCAAAAGTTCCCCATGGACAGGTAAATGTGGTCTTATCCTGATCCTCAGGTGCTACCTGAATTTGATTATAACCACTAAAACCATCCAGAAATGAAAAGTATTGTTTGCCTACTAATGTATCTAATACTTGATCGTTAAAGGGAAAAGGAAAGTGATCCTTCAAAGTTTCTTTATTCAATGCCCCGTAATCAATGTGCACCCTCCATTTACCATTGTTTTTGGGTACTATAACCAAGGGAGAAACCCATCGGCTATCTGAAATTGGGTAAATGAAGTTTACATTGAGTAGTTTTTGGAGCTCTTCTTTCACAATCTCCCTAAGATTTGGATTCATCCTTCTCTGAGGTTGTCTGATTGGTCTACCATTTTCCTCGATATAGATATCATGGATGCAAGTCTTAAGATAAATACCTTTCATATCGGTATACTCCCATGCAAATGCAGCAAAATGTTTTTGCAAGATTCTGGTTAGCTCTTCATGTTGTAAATTTTCCAAATTTTTGTTGATATTCACTGTTTTACCTGGAAAAATTTCAACTGCAGAACTACAAAACTCTTCCATAGAGTAAAGGGACATTTGCTTTGATGACAAATATTCAATATTAGAATCTAACTAAAATTGTGTGTGGTCATATTCTAAAGATGCTTCAAAATTTTCTAATGTGTTCAAAATTTGACTATCTTGACTAACTTCAGGATAGTAAAGACAGGTTGTATGGTATCTTCATCATTGACCCATTCATTGTCTCCTACTTCTATAATTGCTTTTGCTGGAGGATAAAAATTGAATTTCTTTGTTGAACTACCATCAGAAATGTACATATCCCCAGATCTACAACTAATGAAAGCATCAGTTGTGGCTAGCCAAGGGCTCCCTAAGATGAGTGGGGGCCCTCCTAGATTACTCTTGGGAGTCAAAATCATGAAATCTATTGGATATTCCCAAGAATCTAAGGAGACTAAAATATCTTCTAATACACCATCTGGTTTGATTATTGATCTATCTGCAAGTTGCAATAAGGTCGGTGTAAAAAGAAGATTAGGAAGTTTAAGCTATTCTATAGTCTGTCTACTCATAATGTTTATATCATCCCCTAAGTCAATCAAAGTATTTGGAATTTCTATCCATTTATGTGTGTCTTGACAATTGGACTACCCATATCCACATATTTCTACATGGTAATCTTTTCCATCATGATATCTGCAATTTTTCCTACCAGGTGGATTCTTTTTGTATCTCTTGGTTTCCTACCTGGTCTTTTGAAACTCAAGTCCTTTATTGTTTTTGCTAGAATAGGAATCTCTCTAATGGCTTGTATCAAGGGAATCTTGATACAGGCATTCTTTAATTCATCTAGGAAATCATAGTTAGGCAACAAGATTTATTTTTCCACCCCTTTGTCAATCTGTAATCTTTCAGGGAAAGGAGGTGTGGATGAAGATGTAGGTTGCTCAACTATAGGAGTTGTGGGGGTTGACTCTTTTTGTTTTTCTTTTTGAATGATTGGATTTTGAAGGGATGTTTCCTCGGAACCTTTATTGACTTTAAGAGAATCCTCCTCAGAGGCATCTTGCTCTTGAACATCTATAGAAGGTTTTTCCTTCTCTAAAACTCTACCAGATCTGAGTTGAACATCATTAAGAGGAACAATCATATAGGTAGGAAATTGTTGTCCTTCTACCATGTAAGAATTCTGAGGATTTTTGTTGTTGGGATTTGGTAATGGCTGGGCTGGTAGTTGATTTGGATTTTGTTGAAATGGAAGAAAGAGTTGAGAATTTGGATTTTGTTGAGAAGGTTGTTGTTCTGGAAATGGCAATGAAAGTTGTGGGTTTTGATTTGGAAGTTGTGGATTTTTTTGTTGATTTTGAAAAGATGGAGGATATTGATAAAATTGAGAAAATCTCCCATAAATATTTTGTACCCCTTGTGCCCATGATTTATACAAATTTTGAGGTTGGGGCCAAGGTTGTTGCCAAGAATTCCAATTTGGTGGGAGCTCAACATTCATAAGATTGTTAAATCCTTGATTTTGTTGCCCTTGCTAAGGTCTTCTTGAAACAAAACAAAGGGATTCTACTAAATTTGGATCTTCTTGAAAGATAGCTTTGAGCCCAGGAATTGAAGGACAATCCTTGGTCTCGTGACTTTCTGAGCAAATCATACATGTTTCTACAACTTTTGCATCCAAGGGGCATTCCCTTAGAGCATGTTTCTTTCTACATTTTGAGAAAAAGATGGCTAAGGCATCAGCTTCTGCTTTTTGCTTGTTTTGAATTTTAAGGGTGTCTAGTTGTTCATTAAGACTCCCAAGAATATCAATTTTCAAATCATCAAGCATATTCCCAATCTCTGCCCTACTTACTGATCCAGTTGCAGATTTGTTTGCTCTAATAAGAGAAGGATCTCTAGGCCCCTTTCTGGTTTTAGATTTTCCCCTTGAGAGATGGACACATAGTTATGCTATGTCGTGTAGTGGAAGTTGAGAAATATCTCCCTTCCCCATCATGTTTAAAATATCTATCCATTCATCTCTAAAGGATTTCAATAGAAGGGCTTTCAAGGTTTCCTTGTCTAAATTACTCATTTTCGCTCTCTTTAAGTTGTATTGAAATCTTTCAAGTAAATCCTCCAAGTTCTCATCTTCTTTTTACATCATTTTGAATACCTCATCCTTATGATTAGTGGGCATACAATAATCCAGATATCAATCCAAAAATGTTTGTTTCATATCATTCCAAGTCCTAATATATTGAGTGACTAATCCCATGAACCATTTCAAAGCAACTCCTTTCAATGTTGAAGGAAACAGTTTGAGTTTTTGACAGTCTTCCATATAGTCATAGGTTCGGCACAAGACTTCAAACTCAAATAGAAATGTTTTAGGATCCTCACTTCGCAACCCATAAAAGTTTGGGACAACAGATGGAGAGATGTTTTTCATTGTTGTATGGGTTTCCTCATCGGCTATATGGAATCCAAATGAGTTATCTCCTTCCCTATTTCCCCATTATTACCTCTACCTCCATTGTTACCTCCATTGTTTCCTCTACCACCACCTCCATTATTTCCTCTACCTCTACCTCTACCCTCTCCTCCAAATAGAGAATACTCCCCATCTAGTACTTCTTCTGCCATGATAGTTTCCTTAGGGTCTTTTGGTTCTTCTATTAATGGTTGATGAGAGAGAGTCTCTTCCTTTCCTTCTTCTTCAGGTGATTCTACTTCTTCAACTGCAATATGTTCCCCTATAGAAGTGAAGAAAGGTTCTTCTCCTAGATCAAATTTAGTAGATAGTGTGGGAGAATCTTCTAATTCAATTGCTGCCCCTTGAATTCCATTCTGGACAATACTCGTTATCCCGAAATATTTTTATTTTTATTGAAGGGGAGGTGGACGGGTGGAATATCTATGGTCGGGGAAAATCCATTCTGGAGTTTTAAAAAACTCCATGTAAAGTGGCGATTTGGCATTTTCCGAGTCTCTATGTAAAGATGCAAGAAATTTTTCCGAAAAAGATTGAATTGGGAAAGATTGGTCGACGAAATTGAACCAAAAACTGACCTTGATATATATACAGATTTTTCATTACCACAAGATGTTTGGCTGCAAGAATCCTAAGGCTAGGAGTATGAGTCTGGGATGGAGGTGTATCTTGTCTATTCCTTGAAGTAGCTGGAGTTGTGAAAATCAAACTTTTGGCCCTAGCTATAAACCTTCCCCTAGAATCTCTTACTCTATACATGTCAATTTTTTTATTTTTTAATGATTTTTTTATTTGGGCTAATAATTATTTTTTTGATCTTCCAAATCACACTAGGTGCAAGAACAGAGCATACTCAAGAAATTATTGAACTAACAACTCTCTTTTTTGATCCTCCAGATCACACTAGGTGCAAGAGGAGAGCATACTTCAAGAAGTTATCAATTTTTCCCCTTTTTTATGTAAGAGATCAACTACCTAGTTACACTTCCCTGACAAAGGCACCAAAATGTTTAGTCAATTTAGTATGTCCTAAATTGCTACATTAATTATCAATCCGGGAGTCGTAAACTGATGAAGTGCGGCACACTATATGTGTAAGACAACCTATTTCTTACTTTTTATTATTTTCAATTTTATTTTGTTTTTGGGGTTTTGCCTTTGTTGGTCTCCTAATACAAATGGAAATTCTATCCCTAAGTTTTAAGAATACTTTTAGAAGGCAAGTATGGATGTAGATTTAAGACAAGGTTTTATGTCTCTTATGATAACTTCCAGAACTTAGCACTTCAAAAGATCTCAAAACATGTTAGTGATAAAATTAGTACTTGAACAGGAATGTAAATGTGCAGCTACTTAAATCAAACAAAAGATGAAATACTGATCATGAAATCACTATCTCTGTTGCCCATCTAAATACAGAAATAAAATCTAAACTATTGCACTCAAACAAACCAAAAATTGTAGACTAATGAAAGCAAGATCAATTTACTTCACTTATAATCCGATAGCTCGCCAAGCAGCTTTTCAGGGTTAAGCCATGGCACCAGAGATGACGTCAAATAACATGAAGAATTGATAGCTGAATTACCTACTTGCATATTAATGAAAGTAAAATCAAATCACTTCACTTATAATCCGATAGCTCGCCAAGTAGCTTTTCGGGGTTAAGCCATGGCTCCGGAGATAACGTCAAATAACATGAAGAACTTGATATCTAAACTACCTACTTGCAGAATGAAAGTAAAATCAAATCACTTGACTTATAATTTGATAGCTTGCCAAGTAGCTTTTCAGGGTTAAGCCATGGCTCCGGAGATAACGTCAAATAACATGAAGAATTTGATATCTAAACTAGCTAACAACAACAAATAAATAAGACTGAAATCAAATCATAACTGAAATTTAAAAGCTTAAAAACAAAGTTCAGCAAAGAGGCAAATCTCATGTCACTATTTGATGCAAAAATTATATGAAAAAGCTTGAGCATAACCTATGCTGAAACACACTGATTAGTGTTAGTAAAAGTATGCAGTGCTGGAAAATTATGTACCAGAATGAAAGATCAACACCATAAATGAATTATGAAACATATACAATTAAACAACTATGAAATATATACAATGGAAATAAGAAAATGATGCATGAAAACTTTACAGAAATGAAAAACAAAACCTCAGCCAGCAGGGGCCCTATGCACGACCTTGGTTAATACGTTGTCAACCCAAAATCACGCTTACACAGCCATCAAAAAATAGAGGAAATGTCTTCTTGTTACAATGGCAATGCTAATGCTACAGCAACAGCATAAAGACTAACAGTAAGATTAACTATTTGTGTTTGCAAGCGCATTATTTATAGAGGAAATTGCATAATTGTTTTTGTGTGAGGAATTTTTAGCAGAGGACACGTAAAAAGACAGAACACGTGAGCTCAGCCTCTTGGTTGCCATGATCATTCAATCTACAAAAGGTCGATGTTGGATTTGCATCATGGAGATGGTTTGTAGCTGTCAAGAGGGATCCATGAATCTAGGAAGGGTCTCGGACCTTTCACATGCTGAAAACAAAGACCTATTTGCTGTAGGACTCCTTGTTTGAGCGTCCTTTCACCAAAGCTTTCCTTTACGAATTCGACTGAACAGATGGGACCTTGTCCATGTCCAAATCATTCCTGAGCTTCCCACATGCCTCATTTTACTTGCCGACACCTGTAACCTATAGATCAATGAAAATAGTTGCGGAATCGTGAGTTAGCTGCAGAAAGTGGTTGCATTCTGTTAGCACCTAAATCCACCTTAGGCTGAAAGAAGGAAAAATTCAGGGTAACCACAAACCACGCTTAGTCTGGTAGCTAGCCCTACCAGAACAGGAGAGTGCTCTCTCCAAGAAACACTCAGTGAATAGATAAACTAAGAGTCCTGAGATTACTTACAGTGAACTATTTATCTTAGGCTAGTAAGTGAATATGGATACAAGAAGTGATTTTTATGAATGACTGTGTTTCTGGGATGTTATGGGACCAATGGACCTCAATGGTCAAAGAACTTAATATAAAGGCATAGATTACTTCGTGAGGCAAGATAGGTGGAAAGCCTAGCAATTTAGTTTAAGATGGTGCAGAATGGAGAGATTGATTAAGAGGGTGAAAAGGGCATGGACCACATGAATCCTTTTCAACAGAAGAATGAACACTGAATGTGAAATTTTCCCACATGCAAAGCAATAAAATTGAATTCTACTTTAGCTAACTCAGAAAACTTCATTGGAAATGAATATGAAATGAACTATGAAACATAACAAGATACATATGAAACATAAGAGACACATTTGCTACACTCACAACCACATGAATCTCATGAAACAAAGCCACTGCCTTTTATTAATCCTCTGTAAAAAATATACAATGCAGAAACATAGTTTCTTTCCCACAGTCTCCCAGAAGTTACAAGCCAACCAACCCTTTGCAAATGGTTTGCATACAATATATAGAATGTTCCATGAAGAGAAATGAATTCCAAAGGGTTGGCGAGTTACTCGAATCATTACAAACTGAAGGTGGAGAGCCAAACAGCAGCTACCAGTGCAGCGCCACAAACATGACAAATGGCTTGGGTGGCCCTTTGCGTTCCTTTGCCACTTGGATAACTGACCATCTGGAGTGAAAATACTTATAAAACAGCCTTAGGTGTCGAAAAACTGAAGTGCATATGAGTGGGCCCACTTACAAAAAGTCGGGAAGCGAAATTTCGCGAAATGGAGGCATTCTGGCCCTTTTTCCAATATGAGCCACGCCCTTTTCCTGTATGCGTCGCGCCACTTTGAGGACAGTTTTGAGGCACTTTCCGGAGTCCAAAATGTGCCCAAGTGTGCTTGTTCGAAATATTGCCCTGTCTACTTTCCAACCCAAGTGGAATTTTTTAATTTGGAGCTCATTTGCCCCTCCAAATATTCATTCTCCCAAGACTGCTTCCTGTGTGTCAAAATAGGGGCAGTGAGGCCATTTTTTAGTGTATTTTGCCCTTTTGGTGGCCAAGATCTTCTCCAAATTTCTTGCTCCTAGTGCCAGTAATTTTGATTTTGCATGCCAAATCCAAAAACGCAAACCATTTCTCATTTGGAGCTCCCAATCTTACGCGGCGCGTATAGAGAAAAACCTATTTTGTGCCAAAAATTTGTCATGTGACCAAAATTTTCCCAAATTCCTTGAAATTTGGGCTAGAAGTCCTTTATGAAGTACTATGCTATGCCAAGGAAGCTTCAACCAAGATTCGAAACTGATCTTGCTCTTTTTCCTATTTTGTTGCTTTGCTCAGTTTGGCCTTCAAGCTCCTTATTCGGGCCTTTGTGCTCATGTTCTGTGCCCTATAATGACAAACCATCCTCCTCAGTATGGTTTTGTCTCCATTGGCCTTCTCTAGTAGTCTTTCCAGGTGTATATTGACCCGCTCTAACCAGGTCTCACGGTCATTATTGATCTCTTACTCCAAGGTAGTGAGCTCAATCCTCCTTTGGTGGGTAGCTTAGCGATGCTCACGAATGTTTTGTAGCTCCTCGATCACTTACTGATCCTCAAGCCGTTTGTTCCTCTGCTCCAAATATTTCATGTTCCATTTGGCTCTTTCTAAATCAAGGGACAAGGCTTCAATCTCTTATTGTTGCTCCTGGATGATCGCTCTAAGCTCTGCATTTGTCGGTTATGTATTTGTCTCATCATCATGAAGGAGAACAAATTCGGTCTCTCGTTCACCTGATGGCTCACCTGAAGGCCCCTTCTCATGCATTGGCTCCTTACCTCTGTCCTGTTCCTGTGTCATTGATGGTGGAAGTGAGGCCCCTTCCACCCTGGGTGGAGATAACACTCGCTTTGCTGCTGCAAACAAATGCCTACTGCCTCTCTGATAGGTGATGAATTCTGGCACACTAGCAATCTCATGGCACTCATAACCTCATAGTCCGATGAATGCTCAGATGCCATGACTGCTATATAAAATACCTTTGAGGACAAGAGGACTGTTGTTTATGAACTGTACTTAGGCTGCCTTTTGATGATGGTGAAGTTGGGTGTTGTTTTTGTGATATTTACCACCAAGGGGAACAATGAAACAAAGGGAGTATTAGGAGGGGAGTAATGTGATGGGAGTAGGGAAGTTTTTTTAGGGATATCTAGGGGGTTTTTGGTATTTGATAGGGTAGGGTTTTTGGAGTTTTGACAAGGTAGGGTTTGGGATTTTAATAAGGTAGGTTTTTGGGGTTTGTATTGACCAAATAGTGGAGGGATAAGGAAAAATGGTAAGGAAGGGAAAATAGAGCCTTGGCATCAACATCACGATTATACAACCCTAGCAACAATGGTTTTTTGGTGTCTTCTTGTGGTTGACTTTATGAAATTTGTTGCATTCAATCATAGACATATAACCACCATATCACTCATAAAATTTGATAAAAAAGTGATTTTATAGAGCCTACCTTGCAATTTGATGGGCTTCACAGGAAACTTGAGGCAATTTGGCACAATTTCAGTCCTTTTAGACCTGTGCGCCGCGCCCTCTATGTGCGTCACGCTCCTGGGTATATGCGTCGCGCTCCCTCTGTGTGCGTCATGCCCTTTTCCAGGTGACTTTTGGAGGCCTTCCTAGTGTCCAAATTGGGTGTAAGATATTGTGTTGTAAATTTCTGTGAGTATACTTCCAAACCAACTGGAATTTTTCAATTTGGAGTTCATTTGCTCTGTCAAAAATCAAATCTCCCAAGACTGGTCAAAATGTGCCTAATGAGGCTGCCTCAAGGCAGAGTGTTGTTGCAGTTAACTTTTGAAGGTGTTCCTCAACTCCAAATTGAGCTCATGATAGCTCATTGGAAAGATCTTTGTTTCGAGTTATCAGTTTACTCATCCAAAAAGTCATTTGGCCAACCAAGATAGGAGAAAACTTGATTTTACCAAGGTCACTTCAGAGGTGTATCAATTCTCCCAAGGCGATTGTATTTTTGACATTTCTTTAAAACCATGACACCTGTGTAAAAATTGAAGGATGTTTTCCTTCCTTGGCCTGTTGTGGACAAAAACCTTTCGCAATTTTCCTAAATTCATCTTTTCTTGCTCAGAAACATCATTTTAGTGAAAACTACCTCGATGTGTGGAACAAGAGATTTGTCGAAATGAAGCGAAATGAAGGGGATAGGGAGCTTCTAAATTCTTGAGTAAATTTTTGGAAATAGGGAGAGATGTTAGGAAGTAGGGGAAAGTGGAATCTTAGAAATTGAGTGAGGGGAAGGGGTCCAAAAAGGCAAAACACAAGTCCAACGTAGAAAATTGCTAGGTTGTAGCAAGAAACTAGGGTTTGTGCGAAAATGAGGAATTTGGGGGATATCAGTGATGGGAAGTGTTTGATAAGGTACTTTAAGGATAGGGGAAGGTGTATGAACATCAGCATACAAGGTTTTCCATTGATTTGACCATCCACGAGAAATTTCCTTCAAAACCCTAGGAGAGGGAAATGACCTTACCTAGGCGCAACTGAAGCATGAACAAGGTGTAAAATGACCTAGTGGAACTTGACACGATAATGAAAACCCTTTGAATGATGGTACACTCAACTGAATGGTGACATGGACCGACATTTGGACAACTTTGGAAGGAGTACAAGCAAACCCTAGACCTAATGCCTAGTGACCAAATTTTGCTTGAAGACTCACTGAAATGACAAAATTTGACCTTGACACCTTAAAATCACTTATGTAAGAGCATGTTTGATCACTGGAGGAAGGCTACAAAGACTGACACTAACACATTCCGCAGCTGATGAAAAAAATCTAAGTCAAATAGCAAACACAAAAATATAGTTAGAAAACCACTTAAATGCACTACTAGAATCAATATGTAATGATCTTTGATAGCTTATGAGGCACTGGTGTGGGAAAAAGGTCTAGGAAAGTATGTAGAAGAGAGGTAGTTTTAGGGCTCAACAAGAAACTTCACTGAATTTTCCATGCTGAACTACGGTGGAGGTGGTGGTGGCACGTGTGAAGTCGTGGGTGATGGTGTTGAAGGTTGAGGTGGTGTGGGTGGAGGTGGCAGTCGCGAGAATCCCTGTCTTATTAACTGAATTTCACTTCGCAGAGAAGCCTACACTACTCCCTCGTCATCACCCAATGGAGGTGAAATCAGTGGGATATACTCAGGTCCCTTTCTTCCTTCGTTTCTGTAAGTCTTTCCACTTCACGTAGCTCCAAACATCAAGGTAGCCGCATAACCTATTTTTCGCACAATAACATCTTAATTCAGGTATTCAAAGACTTCAAGTACTTACCTCGCAGACCTTTGAAAAAGCGTTGCTCTACCTCACTGTAACTAACTGAGGTATCGACCGTGAATTTAGTCACAAATCCTCCTATGATGTGATCGAGCTAATCATCGATAGCACGAGCGATCTTATCCTCAGAGGCTTCCAGTCTCTGTACTAACTTCGGGGTCTAGACATGACATCGACATGACGCACATGGAAGCTCCTTCATCGATAACGGTTCAAAAAATGTCAATTTTCCAGTATGTAGACTTTATTTGAAAAGCCATGTGATGAGGGAGTCACTTTTTTACATTAAGCATGTCGAAAGTGAGCACTAAAGAATTATTTGGATCAACTGCCCCTATCGCCGAAATAAAAGCACTTCATTGAGCTAGACATGACTGGAGAACTTCTAAAGTGGACATAGTGCATGGAATCTTGGCCAGATCCTCAAAAATGGAGTAATTTTGGGCAGCCCTAGCATTAGGATTGATAGTTGCATGTTTAGTGGATCCTTTCAGTATCCTAGGTATAGTCTCGACAAAGGGTCGCTCAATATGAAGGTCGGTAGTTCTGGGAGCATATTTTTCCTTGGATGTTTCAGCTTCACCGTAATCATGTGATCGAGTGGCCACATGGATGTTAGAACCCATCATGAAAACATTTGATGATTTTTCCCATTCCTAGTTGCACCCTACAGAGGTACCTGGATTTGAATTCATGCCAACAAGCATCTGTTGCCCTTGGGGAAAAGAGTTGGTTAACATAGCTTGAGAGCTAGAAGTCCCTTGCTACCCTAGCAAGCGCTGAGCGTCTTGAATTTTTGGGCAGAGATGAGTTAAATTGTCTCCACTGCATAGCTTGCATGGAAACTTGACTTTCTTTCTAGACTCATTTCCACCACCACCAGTTATTGCTAGGTTTATTTACATCAGTATTCCCATCTTGACTCTTTTTCTTACCTCGTCCTTTCTTTTTTCCATTGGAATTTTGATTTCCTTTGGGGTTGGAGGATTTTACAGCATTAAGGGAAGAAGGTTGAGAAGACGAAGGGTTAGACGATGTGACTCGATTGGTAGGAGCAGTTTGTAAAGACAACTGCTGCAATTGGCTCAATAGGTTCACCGCATTGGTGTCTATGGGTCCAACGATACCATCTGCATGGGGACCTGGCTTCGACTTGGCTATATCAACCTTAGTCCCAGGAGCATCAGGCAAGATTTTTTGTAGAATCCCAGACTAAGAGTAAATCAATTCTACCTATTGGGCCCTAAAAATAGCTTGCTCTTCAAAATAGACTCCAGAAAAAGAGACATCCTTAGAGATCTCAGGTTGTAAGGATTTCAAAAACCATACAAGACGGTATTCTGGAGGAATTTCAACTTTAATGAGCCTCTTTCTCCATCTCCATTCCTGAATATGATCAAAAATGTGAGTTTTTGTATCTTGACGAAAATTGGCTAGAATTTCAGTTCCGACATCATAACGGATGGGCAACTGGAAGTGGTTTAGAAAATGTTAGCCAAATTGGTGAAAGATGTAAATTTGCACCCTGGCAACTCTATATACCACTTGGTCGCATTTCCTGTTAAGGTGCATTGAAAAAGTCTCAACCTAACTGAGTCATCGATGAGGGAGTTTGATGAGCACCACAAATGGAATGTGGTTACATGGTCGCCTGGGTCTTCACCACCCTTCCCCTTGAATTTTGGAATGTCTAATGGGAGTTTGGTTAAGACAAAAGGCCAGATCGAATTGTATTTGATTGGATCGTTTGTCAATTTTGTGAGATCTGGCAAATTCAACGTTGCTAGAAAAGGAAACCTAGGTGGACCTTGGGGATTCCACCTAGACTAAGTAAAGTTCCCAAAGTTTTGAAAATATTGGCTTGGATTATGGAAGGCACCAGGTTGCCCAAAGTAATCAACAAAACCAGTTGAACCAAAAGGTGAACCTTGTGATCTAGCAAAACTCGTAGTTTGACCAACTCCGGCCAAAAAGCCTCCATAACCAGCGAAACTCCCTCCTAAAGCATTATAAGGAGTCAATAACCCCTGATAATGATTCCAAGTAGAAGCTAAGGGAGGAATAATTTGAAACAAACTAACTGTGGAGTACAGCTTATTCCCTTGTTGGCCAGAAAACGAATTCCCAGTTCCTATGCCACTAACCGCAAGGTTAGTCCAACCTTGAAAGGGATTGCTGCTTTGACCTGTAGAAGAAAAATGCATGGATCCTATTGTCAGGTTGGAATGTGGTATATGACCACTTCCAAAAGGAAAACCCTGAAATGAAGCCAACCCACCCATCATGGATGTGGAGGCACTAAACGGAACTGACGGAATACCCTATGAATGGGTGCCAAACGGGAAAAATACAGAACTAGATGCATTGGCTTGGGAATTTCCACTCGTAGAAGGAATGGATGTAGACCCAACTAAGGACGTGCTAGCAAAAAACCCAAATAAAGATGCAAAGGGGATGGAAATAGTTCCTCCCCCTTGTACTGATGTTGGAGTTTGCATGGTTGTAGCACTTGTGGTAGAAGCCATGCTTCCAGTGGTGGTCATCGAAGGTAAGTGTGTAATATGACCTAGACTTGACAGCCTATGCATCGGAGTCCCAACATATTGTAATACGTATGGATGATTAGAAGGTAGAGGAGAATTTGTAGCCGTTAATGACTCTGGGAGTTCTTCTACCTCAATGTTATCTTTCTATTGAAAGAGAACTCGAGAAAGAACTCGGGTTTTCCTCTCTAGTTCTACAGAAGTACCAGGCCTATCCTAAACACTAACGCCCCTGGGAGGAGGATCAATCCCTGATGCATCGGCTGCCATGGGATGAAACCCACCGGCAGTATTACCTCTGCACCTTCTAGGAGAAGGCTCTAAACTTGGTGGTGAAATACCACAAAGTCTTCGAGACCATATAGGTGATCGGTCAGCCATTTTGAATTTTTTATTAAAATCTAATTAAAGACTTAAGAAAAAATGAAAGCTAGGCCAACTAAGAGCACAGAGCACACACTAAAAAGTCCCTAAAATATGTCAGCCAGTCAAACAAATTTCAAGTATTTCCGCTCCAGGTGATGAGGATCGAACACCAAAATACAGAAAAGTGAAGTAAGGGGCCTTCTGAAGATAGTCTGGGATAATGATGGCCCGGTCCTACCAACAAAGGTAATAGAGAAAGTTACGCTAACCTCCTAACAACAGCCTATGTCGGTGCAAGCCCCCAAGCTTCGCAAGGGTACCCTACAGAAGTACTGCCGAGAGTGATACAACATTGACCTCAGGTGCCACGGGATTCCCCTCCATAGCCACCTGTGTATATCCCTAGGAAAAGCAACTAAGGTTACCAACTCATGTCAGAAGCCAAGCGGAATAGTCTTGAGGTAAGATCCAACAAGTAGGAGAGGGGGTATCTCTCTTCCTTATCTTCAAAAACCCTCGTGCTTAACTCCCAAGTCTGGAGCTTTCCCAGTCTCCCTAATGCTATTGGATTTGCACTTGCTATTTAGACTTCTATGTTTGATAGTTTAAAGTGGCCTTGGAGAGTTTTCTGTCCACTCACCTAATCCAAGGCCCTAAAATATCCTAAAACTTGTTGGTGTGTCTAAATTGACAATATAAAAAATTTCTAGCATATTTTAATTAGCGCTTGTTTCTAAATGGGTTGTTCTTAAGTCAAGGGATAAGTGAAAATGAAACTTGTGGTGTTTTCCGACGCAAAAGAAATTAGTAAAAACCAAACTATATGCAAATGCACTCGTTTTGTTCTTCGATGAAAGAAATTTCTACTAGGTTCTAAGGAACTTTTAAGAAAGCAATAAATTTTTCTTTTCTTTTCTTTTAATAAGCTTCACACTCACAAAAATTAACAAAAACTATGAATGCCCTAAAAGATGCACAAACTATCCTAATGCAATGAGTATATGCTGATGCAAAAAACTTAAGACTACTCTAAAGAAAAGAATTAAAGTAACTTGTTTATTGCTTCTAATGCCACTTAAGATGTTTAGATAGAATATAAGTTGCTAATTCTCATTTTCATCCAAACACTAAAAGAAAATCTCAAGACAAACAAAAATGCACTTTCACTCGCAAAAGGAAACTAAATCAAAACAAGGCAAAAGAAATTAAAAACCAAGATTTCAAGAAGTTTTCTTCAAAAGCAAAAACAAAAAATGACTTTTCAAAAGTGTTCCAAATACTATTGAAAACTTTGAGACCAAAGAATAGGCAACAAAAACACTTTGCAAGTTCTCAACTCAAAATGGGCGAAAACTCAACAAAATAGGTGTTTCAAGATGCTCTTAACGACCAAAAAGAAGCAAAAAGAGCTTGGTGACAATGATCAAAAGATCAAGAAATACAACTCTCAAAATCATCACTCAACAACTTTCAAAAAGCAAGAAAAGCAAATGGGCACAAGATGCAGTTTTGACACAAAGCAAGAAGATCACAAAGATAAAGTTTGTCACAAAGATTGAAACCAATCTTTTTGCTCTGGAAGACCAGAACAACCAAGATTCTCAGAGAGAAATCTTGTGTGCTCAAACACAAATGATGACACTTGCAACAAAACAAAACAAGACCAAAACTTTCCACAACCGGAGAGAATTCAAAACCGGAAACTTGCTGTAAAAACAGAGATTGACAACCAAACTTGACTACTCAGGAAACACTCAGACCAGCAAACAAATTTACTGAACAAGAAATATTTGCAAAAATATTGGAAAATTAGGGTATGTGCGACTGTGTCAATGCACAGCTACGTGTATACGCGATTCAGCCTAAAGAAACTTATGTATACACGGGTTCATATGGGGAAACTTACATACATACGCTTTTGTAACCTGACAAAACTGCGTATATAACAGTTCACAAGAAAAAGAAAAAAAAGGGGTCTGAAGAAACTGTTCAGACTTAAAGTATGAGTTCCTATAGGAATAGAAAACTCAGTTATAGCAAGAAAATCAAAGGATGAGCCCTGATTGGCTTAAATTAACCCAAACTAGGAACAACAATACTGTTGTCCCCAACAGAGTTGCCAATTTTGTTGAGGGACAAAGTCCCCTAGGGTTTTGGGTCAATACCCTAGCAGAGAGGGGGTTATCTACAGTTAAAAACAAGCATTCCACACACCCTAAACAAACTACACAAAGACAGGTGCACCTGGGGGTCCTTCGTTCGAGTAGATCCAGCCAAGGTTGATACCCTCTTGGAGTTTATTCCGATCCTTAAACTTGCAAAAAAATCAATTCAAAGAAGCATAGTAGTATATGGACCAAGCATCATATAGAAATCAACTTCATAACATATTGAAAGGTAGTTAGTTATATAATTGAAACAACTATTCATATGCAAACCATAACAACAACATCATAAGCATGAAGAAGATTGATTTCGGGAACAAGACAAATGTTTCTTTATTGCAGATAACTAAAACAAAATAAGGAGTGATATCACCTGAATCTTCCTCTCATTGGCTCCAAGTGGAACGGTCCTCCGAATCTGTCCAATCCCAAGTCTTCAAAAGGCTACTTCCATAACTCACACAAGGATATCTCAACTAGTGAAAAGACATCATAACTCAAGGAAACAAGGGTTTCTTGTAATGGGGGAAGTGTTGGAAGCACAAGGATATTTAGACCTGATCAGGGATAATCTTAGCAGAGTGATTTTTCTCTCTATTCTCTCCTCCCTTAGGCCTTCCCATTGAAGCCTTTTTATACTTCTCCCAAAGTAGTTTTTTAGTTGGGAATTCATTGGGAACAGTTGGGCCATGGGCACTAATAGGTAATCAATAGGTAAAACCCGTGATCTCCGCCCGAAATTAAGGAGCTTTAATTTTTTTAAGTGTTTGAAGACATATATGCGGGTTGGGTATACTCAGACCCACGTACGCACGCGTTTATCTTAGGGCAATGTCGCGTATAGGGAGTAAAACATTGTTTTTTAAGTATTTTCACCAAGTTTGGAAGGAGGGGTTGCCCTAGGCCATGAGTGTACCATCACAAATATCAAGAGTGAGATTTGGAGCTATAACAACCGTCAAGTCTCCACCTTCCTTAGTTGTCTGCTAGCTTCGCAATCCACACGTATAACTCAACTAGAAAGGAACAGAAAAATATATCGTGGATTTTTGTATATAGGTACATGTTCAGCCATTGTTCCTTTGTTAATTGTGGACTTCTATTCTCATGCACCACGAATTCATGGATCTTCTTGTCCAACCAATCTTCAACCTCTTTCTTAGTTGGATTCCAATGATACAACATCACACATCTCTTATGCAGATTCAGGTCCCGACAATAGAACCATTTTTTGGTTGCATGGGGCCTAACCCAGGTTTAGCATTAGTTAGCTAAAAAAATCCCTACACTATTGGCCCTTTCGGCATCAGCCTGCAAAGTGCAGAATGAAGTCTCACCCGAAGCAGTATTGGGGGGATGTTGGAACCAAGTTTCCACACCCTAACATGGTCCTAATGTCGGTTTATACCCTATGTTCCTACTTTCACACAGGTCACTAAGTCCTAGGGCTCTGTCAGTCTAGCCCTTTATTCCACCCTTCAATACCTCCGCGAAGGAGTACGATTGACCCTCGCGCAGCCTTAACCCACGATCTAGGTACTTTCGTGCTACTATGACACCAGTTGTATAGGTTCCCAAGTTATCTTAAGTGTATTTCTTATCTTACTAAACAACCACTGTTAGCACCATGTAAAAATATATTCTTACTTTCATTTGACTAACTAATATAGTCAGTCACATTCGTGCATCACATGAACATTGTAAATTAAACCCAAAACCGCAATATAACCATATGCATAAACAGGAAATAAATACACATAATTTGTAGAATGCTTCTCTTTATTGATATCTTCAAATTATTACAGACTCTAACCACCCTGTGCACACAGCTACAGGGGTACATGCACTCAGCCATGGACTTCTACCCTAGGCCTCTGGCGACTCAGCGTTAGAGCCTCTACCTATGGTAAGACCCAAAACACTTTGACTTCACTATCAAGACTCTTCACCCCATCCTTCGCTAAAGACTTCTAACTACTTAGAGATTACTTACTTAGCTCCTTTTATACAATCCCATGGTCCGCAAACCATGGGTGGATCTTTACTACTAACTTTACACTTTATAGAATAAAGGCAGACAACCCTTTATGACTCATGACACCTTCTCGCTCCACGACCACAAAATAAGGAGTCTTTACAACTTTACTAGAAAATTTGACCCAAAACATGGGCTTTTAGCCCCAAAACTATTCTTACGGGATCCCGATCCCAATAGTACGTGAAGATTCATGAGGGTAGTTGAACTGTCAGAAAGGGGAATGTGAAGGGTCGCCCCACCCTTTGCTATAAATAGTCCCTCATAACTCATTGTATAGGCTTTTGGTCAGCCAAGCTTCTACTAAGACTATCTTGAAGAAGGCTTGGATAGTATTGTAACACGCCTTGGCCTCTCCACTGCACAGAGCTAGTATATCTCTTTAGAGGAGTAGGCGGATGTGGTTGTAATGTTCCACTAATGGGGCTAGCAGGTTTACAAGGTGTATTATATGATTATGACTTACACTTCTTTATATAATAAAAGCCGGCACATTTTCATGCATATGTTGCTATTGTAATTAGACTACTCTAGTTGCCTTAATGATATGTGTTTTTTAACTTACGTACTTGTGTATAAACTGATTCACATGAAATTATATGAATCTTGTTGTTAATGTGTTGTATATGTTGTTAATGTTGTCACCATCCGTGTCGATTGCTCTGATAGACAGCAGATGGACCTTTATCTAAACCTTGTTATATCAACCATCACACTCATCTCGGACTGATTTGTGAGTGATTTTCATGTTATCTTACCTTGTATGTTGTGACTGTCGCATCCATGTCAACTGCTCTACTGGAAGCTATGCATGTCCTTTGTGTTGTGCGTTCCTAGCTAAGTTGGGACTGATCCCTTTCAACCTAGAACTCACCTTCACCTTCCTCTCCCTTTGAAGTTTTGGAACCTCTCATACTCATTCCTTAACTCATTGCATCAATCATACCATTGCTACTGAGAGAGTTATCTTACTTGCCTCTGGGTGACATCGCAGTCAAGGCATTACCTTATGACCCATTGCTGGGACTACTACACCAAATGATTTTAGGTCTAATTGGGACTTCTTACAAGGGAGATCCCCTTGACATGTTGGTGGGTCGAGCACCATCAACAGAAGGATGCGTTAGATTCTAACAATCACGTGCAAAATGACCTGCTTCCCCATAATTTTAATAGATGATCTGACCACGACCCCTTCCTGCTCATCCTCCTTGCCCTCTTCCCTGACTTTGGAATCCTTCGCATGCCATAGTTTCACACTAATAATTTTGAGGACAAGTCTCTTCCTTCATTATATACATAGGGTTTCTATCCATCATTAATTCATAACTTCAACAATGGAAATCATCATGACTTATAGATTTGCAAAAATTACAAAACAATTGTTGGGGGTCTGTACAAAATTCTGTAGTAAATGAAAATTATATGTCGCATGTTATCCTATAACCTAACAAATAGCACACCATAGTGCTACTCCTGTGCTTGGCCCATCGATATTTTCTGGCATCAGGGGAATAAGGCCTCCCCCAGTAAGATAATTCTGATAGACCGGGCAATGTTCCTTATTGTGACCATGGCCTTTGCATTTCAAGCACCAAACCTTTACACAAACCTCAGTTTGGACTTCCTTTCCCTTCGTTAGGATTGCAACTCCATACGTAGGCTAGCCAATTGCCACTGAATCTGTTGCACCCCCATATTCATATCCTGAATGGGCGAAGCTTCCAATCTCAAAGACAATGAAAATCTTGTGACAATGACAATCTTAGTTGGGGTAACAGTGAAGCATTATACCAATCCCTATGTTCATCATCAGTGATCTACATATTAGCCTACTGGAGCAGACACTTTAGGCTTTAATCAAAGTCCCATGTGAACTCATTTACCTTCTGCTAGATCTCTTTGAACTCTGTCAGAGAATGGGCTTGCGACTTAGGCTTCTTGAATTCATTATTGAGAACTTTCTTTGTCTCGTCCAATGTTACACTTGGATGCGTCGAACAATACTTAATATACTATCTTAGTGCTCTATCTTGCAATGTTGTCACCAGTTGCGCCTTCTTCAAATCATCATCTATATCTTGCTATGACTTCCATATACTATTGGCTACAAACCAAAATTGTTTAGGGTATTTTGTCCCTAGACCTCTGAATATGGGAATCTTCATCGCTTTGGCCATGTTGAATAGTGTAGATGGTGGTGGAGGTGGAGGTGTAAGTGTAGGTGTGTGAGGCAGAGGTGGAGGTGGAGGTGTAGGTGTAGATGTGTGAGGCAGAGGTGATGGTGGAGGTGGAGTGGATGGATTTGGTATCCTTACGAAACTCTGTCTTATTGTCTATAGCACACCTAGAGGTATCCTCATAACACTACTTTCCTCGTCACTATCAGATGCTCCCAACAAAGGACTGCATTCAGCACCTGAATCTATATCTCTTCTGAATGTTTTTCCACTTCACGTAGGTTTCGTCAGATCTCTTCTAAAAAATAATTCAATGACATAACCATTTTCTCGCACAATAGGATTTTAATCCAAGTCTTCAGGGTTTTCAGATACCTACTGCTTGGTCCTTGGAAGAATTGGCATTCATCTTCACTATAGATTATAGATGTATCAATCATGAAATCAGTGAAGAATCCTCCCAAAATGTTATCGATCCAGTGGTCGACAACCCTCTCGATCTTGATTTCTAAATCTTCCAAGTGCCTGACTAACTCTAGAGTCCACACAATCGGGTTATCTAACTTCCACGTACCCTGACTATCTGCTAATTTAGATATTCACTGGTGTAATTCACATGGAAAAGAGCAAAAGAAAATTTTTGTGCTCGTCTGTATACAAATATCTATTTAGCCGCTCTTCCTTCAATAGACGTGAATTATTGTTTTCCTAGGTTGCAAATTCATGCAGCTTTTGATCTATCCACTTCTTGATTTCCTTCTTAGTTGGGAACCATTTATTCGACATCACATATTCCTCAGACAGATCCCAATCCTAGCAACGAAACCATTTGTTGGCTTGAGGAGTCCTGACCTAGGTTCAAAGTTAGTTGCACCAACTAAAAAAACCCTCTATTGTTGGCCCTTTCGACAACAACTGCATAGCGCAGGCTATAGTCTCACCCGAAGCAGTATTGGGGGATGAAAAAACCAGGTTTCTGCATCTAGAGGCTTGTGTGATGAGTTTCTGATACTTCTAGGGCTTATTCCTAACCTTCATGAACCCTAACCCTTAAATTACACAAATCACAGTAACTCATAGAAACATAATCTAACCCTTTTTTGAACACTTTAAACCTTTATAATATCAATCAAACTTGTAGATCTACCACTTTCACACATCAATTAAGTGTTCCTTCAAATAAATACAAAAAACAAAGTGAATACATATTAATTGCATAAGTAAATATAAAGGCATAGATACACCATTATTTCTCCAAAATAGTATTTATTAGATATGATATTTTTGTTACAGACTCTTCTTCCCTACACACACAGTTGCAGGGGCCCGCGCACTCAACTTGCAGACTTACCAAGGTCTCTGCACAAATAGCTATAAGAGCTTTACCCTTTGCCTAAGTATAGGAAACAAACTTTCCTGCCTCAAACTAATTGCTTATCCAATGATCTTCAATTACTTAATTACCTCCTATGACTCACTATGACTCCTTTATATAGTTTCTTCCATTACAATACCATGGTTCACGAACCATTGGCAGGTCACAAAAAATCTTGTCTCCTAACAAACTAAGGGACTAAAGTACCTTTGACTCCCATGACCTTCACACTCCACTCCCTCAAAATGTAGAGACTTTACATAATTAACAAAATTAGTTACAAAATTTACCCTAGGGGACCATGTCCCAACACATGGCACAAGTTTGTTCAGTTACAAGGTAGCGTGCTTGGCACAACAAGATAAGGTACCTAGTGTATTGTTATGTTTATTTATGTGTTAACAGTTATGTGTTTACGGTAGTATGATGCAAGGCATTGCATGGAAAAAGAGACTGCCATGAAGTCGTGAAGAAGGCTCAGCTTGGGCCTTCCCTTGGAGGCTTTGGGAACCATGGGGATTGAGTCATGGTTTTTGTTGCTAGTCTTGTGCTTTTGGTATTTTGTGATTTTTTGTGCTTGATTGTGTCTTTGTTTACAGCTAGTGTATGGCCATATCGTTTTATTTTTGGTGTCATATTATTATTGGTTTTCATGGTTTGCTTCTTGTTCTTTCCTTTTAATTATTGATAGTCTAGGAATTGGTTGGGAAAAGAGGAAAGTTAGTGGAGCTCGGGGAGAGCTGAATGAAATCCAACTGGCAATGTAAGACTCAAATGAAGTTAGTGCATGTATAAGGGTAGTTGAAGGCAAGAGTATTACAACCATTTCAATTGGTTGGGTCCACTGGTGTAAATGGACGATGGCAGGACAGTCATGAGAAAACTAATCAAGAAAGGTAAAGTAAATGGACTTGAGGTGTCATATGCCTTCGATATGTTGGGAATCAGTATTTTCAATGTTGTGCATGATGTGAACAAATAAAGGGAGTTCTCTTAACCTTGATCTTATGATATACGGTAATTATGTTGTGATCATGATTATATTGATGTCTATATAGGTATATGATCCAAATTGGATCCATAAAGAATGATTAAACAAAGCCATGGCTGTACCAGATCGGGACAGACTTCTAAAAATTCCAAAACAATGATAAAAAACACCCTGAACCAATGGCAATGGTAGCCATCATGGAACGACGGGACCCCGGTCAAAGCGCGTTGACCGAGGCCCATGGAAACTGCATGGGAGGCCGAATTAGCCCCTGGGAGCCCCAGATCAGGAAACAGAGGTGTATTTTGATGCGCGATTAGCACATCACGATCGCTGGGTGAAAAGGGTCGAAATGGAGAAGCCTTGAGCACTCAAATGTGTGGGGAGCTGGAGAACCATGGGTGAAAGGAGAAAAAGTGCTAAAGGACAAGCCGAGACCCACGCTCTGAAAAACCAGCGGTATTGATCGGGGCGCACTCAAATGGTAAGCGGTTTTGGAGAAATTGGAGTGATCCCACTCAATGATCGACGCATGGAAAGCAGAGGAGAGAGAAAATTGCCACTGATCACGCATTAACGGTTGAGCTATTCAACCGCCCGAGACATGCGTATGGTGTCGGATTTGGAGGCCCTAGATCGGACGACTGAGACTGCGCCCGATGGGGGGAATAGAATCGATGAAGGAATGAGCCACAATTTAGAAGGATTTGAAGTTCGTTTTGATCTCCATAGTGGAGGAAGACTTCATCCATGATGTAAGTGAAGAATTGAACCAATGAAGTAGGCTGGCATGTTACAAGAGGACATGTGGCCACTCCCTACGAACCTATGATGACGCCAAGCCAGGGAACTCCAAGCACAGCTGCAGAAGGCGATTCGATGGAGGCGGAAGAGGAACTGAACAGACATGGAAACGAAAGGTTTAAAACCATGAACAGACATAGAATACACAATAAGTCAGTCAGAGAGAGAGACAGAGGAACCTGAATCCCAAGAGGAGAACGGAACATAGGAGAAAAGACAGTGAAGCAAAAGCAGAAGAGGACAGAGGGCCGATCTGACCAAAGGCAGCGTTGAGCACCAGAGAGCTTAAGGGATTCAAGCCATCCCATAGAGGATTTGTCCAGACTGAGCACCACATTGGGCTCTTTCCATTATAGACCAAAAGGTCATAGAGCTGGTAGGTAAACGAGTCTGCGCACTCCAGTGGCTTGGGGAATCCAAGAACCACCCTGCCAAGCAAATCTATTTCAGGTGACTCATATTGAGTTCCTGCATTGTAATTCTCTACTTGAAACACAATAAAATAAGGCCACCACTAAAGCTAGACCGGAAATGTAGCCCTGGAGAATAGGGTGAACTCCTTATTAATTTCTTGTGTCCTTGTATTTACTTATTGTATTTCTCTATTGTCTTTCCATTCAATTGTCTGTGTATTGGCAATCTGATCTATCCATTGCTTAAATAACATAGACACACACACCAGCACATGAGTCTGTAATACCTTCATTTAATATATCTTTAACTAAGGTCACTCATAGTGTGATTTTCAGATCAAGTGGTATCAGAGCTCTAGGTTGTAAGGTTAGACAAGCTTGTGTTGGTTTAGCTGTTAAATGCTCACTAGATCAAAGCTCAAATTAGGAGAAGGAGAGTTGGTCGAAACTAATCCTGAAATTGGGAGAGTCTATCCTCAGAAGACAATGTCAGAGGAAGGTTCCTATGGGGCCAGACCCCTCAATTCATAGAGAGTTTCCTAGCTATAAAGTCTATGGTAGAAGAAATGTATAGGGACTTTAGAAAGCATAAGGATCAAGATTCATCAGGTTCTAAACAAGACAAAGAAGAATATGAGTCTCATTCCCATGACCACTCAAAAGGAAAAGGGAAAGAGGAAAGCTTTCTCACACCTCCTAATATCCCTGTGCATAATAAGAAAGCATCTTTGATTAAGCTAGACGTTAAATTTGATTTGCCTATATATGATGGAGAGCTAAATGCTAAAATGTTGGACAATTAGATTAGACAAATTGATGTGTATTGCAGAGTGCAAAACATCGACTCAGACAAGAGAAAAATTCAGCTTGCAAGCCTACGCCTAGGAGGCACTGCCTTGGTTTGGTGGGAAGGCAGAACCCAAGATGACATGAAGAGACATGGGAAGACTATCTCTGTCTGGAGTGACTTTGTTTCTGCAATCAAGAAGCAGTTCTATCCATTTCCCTACATGGAACAAGCCATGATGAGTTGGCAAACTCTTCGGCAGTTGAAAGGGAAAAGTGTGCAAGCGTACACTCAAGAATTTAGAAAGAGAGCATTGATTCTAGGGATATCATTAGACTCACTAGAGACTCTTTTGAAGTACATTGGTGGTCTACATAGCTACATGAGGCATACTATCCTCATGTTTAATCCAACTAGTATATATGAGGTATATGTACAAGCTACTCATCTAGAATCTAGAGGAAAGAATGGAAATCCATAAGTTGGGGGACCACCCCAACCCACTGCAAGCAAGAGCAAGGAGAAAAGAAAGCAGAAGTGGAAAGCAAGGAAGGCTAACACTACACAGAAAAGAAAAGCTTCATGCACTCACTGTAAAAAGGAGGGGCATGACGATGAGCACTGTTGGATTCTTTATCTAGAGCTGAGACCTAAGAAGTCCGAGGGAAAGAAGAAGAAGAGTATTACAGCTATTCAGAAATATTTGGGGTCAGACTCAAGAGATTAAACAATCATTTCAGCCATAGGTATAAAAGGTAAGAATTCTAAAGCATCTACTAGTAATTTTTCTCAAACTATTGTTGATGAAGAACATGAGAGAAAAAGACATGAGCTTTTCCATATTCGAGTTATTTCCAAACATCAAAAGATTGATACTTTGTTTGATAGTGACTCACAAGTAAATTTTATTTATGAAGCAATTGTAAATAAATTGGTATTAGCAACTACACCTCACAAGAAACTATACCCATTAGGATGGTTGAATGATAAAGCACAACTACAAGTAACTAGACAGTGCAAACTCAAGTTTTCTTTTGGATCAGCATTTGTAGATGAGGTTGAGTTAGGCATAATTCATTTGGATATATGTGGAATTGTTTTAGGAAGTCCTTACTTGTATGATAGAAAAGTTGTTTTCTATAGAGCTGAGAACAAGTATCTACTTGTTAAAGATGGAATCGAATACTTTTTAAGAGCTCACAAACTCAAGAATAATTATACTCCCATAAATTTTGGGCAAATGAAAAGAATGATAAATTCATGCAAAAAATTCTTGCTAATGGTTGTAAAGGAAAAAAAACCTAATAAAACCAATGTATTTGAGGGTTGTAATGCTCAGCAGCAAGCTGATATAGAAAACATTGTTTCAAAGTATGATGTTCTGTTTTAGGAACCTAAAGGTCTGCCACCCAAAAAGGAAATAGTACATGATATTATTTTGCAGCAATATGTTCCATTGCCTAACATTGGAATGTACAGGTTGTCTGCTTTAGAGAATGTTGAAATCAAGAAGCAGGTGCAGGAATTGCTCGAGAAGGGGTTCATCAAGCCTAGCACATCACCATGTGGGTCACCAATCATTTTGGTGAGAAAGAAAGATGGCTCGTGGAGAATATGCATTGACTGTCAAGCACCGAATAAGATAAAAATAAAAAATTGTTATCCCCTTCCTTGCATAGATGATCTTTTAGATCAATTGAAGGAAGTTATTTATTTCATCAAGCTGGATTTTCATAGTGGATACCATCAGGTTAGAGCTACAGAGCAAGACGCATGGAAGATTGCTTTCAAAACAAAGCAGGGGTTGTATGAGTGGTTGGTTATGCCCTTTTGGCTTGACCAATGCCCCTGCTACTTTCATGAGATTAATGAATGATGTACTCAAGCCTTTTCTTGATTATTTTGTTATTGTGTATCTAGATGACATTCAGATTTTTAGTAGAATGTGGGAAGAACACTTAAAGAATGTTAAGCAGACATTAGATGTTTTGAAAAGAGAAAAAATTTATGTTAAACTCTCAAAATGTGAATTTGGCAAAACATCTCTAAATTATTTGGGTCATATAGTAGGGGGTGGTGAATTGAAAATAGATCCCTCTAAAGTGGTAGTCATTGTAAACTAGCCTAAACCTAAGTTTGCTACAGAAATGAGAAGCTTCTTAGGAGCAACACAATATTGGAGGAAGTTCATTTCTAATTTTTCCTCAATTGCAGCTCCCTTACATGCTTTGACAGGATTGAACAAGGTGTTTCAATGGGGAGGCAAACATCAGAAATCCTTCCACACCTTGAAAGAAAAGATCAATACATCACCTGTACTAGCACTACCTAATCTACAAAGACCATTCGAGATCCAAACAGATGCCAGTGACTATGCCATGGGAGCAGTGTTAACAAAGCACAGTAAATCCATATGTTATCATCCTAAGACTTTTAATCCTGCAGTAGTTAACTATCCTACATATGATAAAGAATTGTATGCATTAGTTCAGAGTGTGAAAA
>APFE030167275.1:1438-49206 GCA_000404065.3 Pinus taeda | reverse complement strand
GGAAACATTACTTAATGGGCAAAGAGACAGTAATACATATTGATCATCAACCACTCCAATATCTACACTCCTAGACTAAGTTGCAGCAATCAAGACACTACAGATGGATGGGTTTTCTACAACAGTTTCATTTAGTCATCAGATATAAAAAGGGCATACATAAAAAAGTTGTAGACATGTTATCTAGACCCATTATAAATGCATCTACTATACTTAAGCATAATTTTGTACTAGACGAAAGCTACATTGGACAATATGCTCAAGCTATAGACTTTAAAGATGTATATGGAACTTTGAGTCAAGGAAAAAAGGTAGAAGAATTGGATTATCATGTGAAGGACCGACTCTTACATCATTGTGGGAAGCTCTGCATTCCACAAACAGAGAGAGTAAAGATAATTAGAGAGGCACACACTTCTCTGATACCAGGTCACTTTGGGGTAAGTAAAACAGTTGCACAGCTACAAAGATTTTGTTATTGGCCAAAAATGAATGAGATAGTTTCTAGATATGTAAGATGGTGTACTATGTGTGCTAAAAGCAAGCCCAACAATAGAAAATTGGGCTTGTACACTCCCCTACCAGTTCCTTCTCACCCTTGGGAAAGTGTTTCCATGGATTTTGTTGGAGGACTGCCTAAGTCTAGAAAAGGTCATGATTATTTGTATGTGGTTGTGGATAGGTTTAGAAAAATGTGTAGTTTGATACCTTGTAATAAACAAATTACAGTTGAACAAACTACAAAATTATTCTTTGAACATGTATGGGTTCATTTTGGATTACCCACTTCTATTGTATCTGATGGAGACACCCGATTTGTGGGGAAGTTTTGGTCAAGTCTGTGGGAGATTATGGACACCCAACTGAAGAAAAGCACAGCTTTTCATCCACAAACCAATGGCTAGACATAATTAGTTAACAGGACAGTGATCCAGTTACTCAGGGGATATTGTAGCAAAAATCCTAAGCTTTTGGATGAACATTTGTGTTATGTGCAGCATGCTTACAACAGAGCAAAACACTCTTCTACACAGAGATCTCCTTTTGAGACCTGTTGGTGTTTCATACCAAGGTCTCCTTTGGATTTTGTCTTTGGTAAAGACACCAAAGTTTATGGACATAGTGATGTGGACAACGAAACTAGGTTCATTGAACAGATCCAAGAGATCCACCAGGTAGTACAGGAACAGCTGGAAAAGAGCCAAGCCAAATACAAGGCTAGGCATGACAAGCATCGGATGGGGCATAGTTTTCAAGTTGGAGACTAGGTCTAGTTGTATATCAGCAAGGACAGGATGTAAGGTGAAGGTAAAAAGCTAAAGCCTATCAAGTATGGACACTTCAAAATACTTGAGAAGGTTGGTGAAAATGATTTTCACCTTGATCTACCAGCTTACATGCACATCTACTTACTCGTAAATGCAGATTGCTTGAGATTGTTTGAACCTTCAATGATTAAGGATCCAGAAGAGCAAAGTCAATTGCCTTCTATTGATGACTTGCTACCTGAATATCTTAATGAATTACAGGAAGACATAGTGTTGGAAAGGAAGGTGAGGACGACATGCAAAGGAGATTTTGAGTACCTCAGCGTTGGACTCAAAGGTTTGAAGCCAAGCAGTGTAAAGTGGATTGAGATTGGGCAAGTGAGATAGCAGTACCCTCACTTAGTTGATGCTTGAAAGAAAACCAACTTTTGGTGGTCCAAAAGCTTTTCATTGGGAAGGTCGTGATCCAAATTGGATCCATAAAGAATGATTAAACAAAGCCATGGCTATACTAGATTGGGATAGACTTCTAAAAATTCCAAAACAATGATCAAAAATAGCCTGAACCAGTGGCAATGGCAGTCAACATGGAATGATGAGGACCCTGGTCAAAGTGCGCTGACTGAGGCCCATGGAGACTGCGTGGGAGGCCGAATTAGCCCCTGGGAGCCCTGAATCGGGAAATAGAGGTGGATTTTGATGTGTGATTAATCGCACATCGCTGGGAAAAAAGGGTCGAAATGGAGAAGCCCCGAGCACTCGAACGCATGGGGAGGCAGAGAACTGTGGGTGAAAAGTGAAAAAGTGCTAAAGGACAAGGCGGGGCCCATGCTTCGAAAAACCAATGGTATTGATCAAGGCGCCCTCAAACAGTAAGCAGTTTTGGAGAAATTGGAGCGATCCCACTCAATGATCGACGCATGGCAAGCAGAGGAGAGAAAAAACCACTGCTGATCGCGCATTAATGGTCAAGCTAGTCAACCATGCAGGACGTGCATATGGCGTCGGATCTGGAGGCCCTAAATCGGACGGCTAAGATCGCGTCTGATGGGGGGAACGGAATCGACGAAGGAATGACCCGTGATTTAGAAGGATTTGAAGTCTATTTTTACCACCATGGTGGAGGAAGACTTCATCCATGATGTAACTAAAGAACTGAACCAATGAAGCAGGCTAGCGCGTTGACATGTGGCTACTCCCTGTGAGCCGATGATGACATCGAGCCAGGGAACTCCAAGCATAGCTACAGAAGGTGATTTGACGGAGGCAGAAGAGGAACTGAACAGGCATGGCAACGAATGTCTTAAAGCCATGAACAGAGATAGAATACACAGTAAGTCAATGTGAGAGAGAGACTGAGGAACTACAATCCCGAGAGGAGGACAGAACACAGGGGAAAAGACAGTGAAGCAAAAGTAGAAGAGGACAGAGGGCCGAGCTAACCAAAGGCAGCGTGGAGCACCAGAGAGCTTGAGGGATTCAAGCCATCCCAAAGAGGATTTATCTGGACTGAGCACCACATTGGGCTCTTTCCATTGTAGACCAGAAGGTCACATAACTGGTAGGCAAATGAGTATGTGCACTCCAGTGGCTTGGGGAATCCAAGAACCACCCTGCCAAGCAAATCTATTTCAGGTGACTCATATTGAGCTCCTGCATTGTAATTCTCTACTTGAAAAACAATAAAATAAGGCCACCACTGAAGCTAGAGTGGAGATGTAGCCCTGGAGAATAGGGTGAACTCCTTATTAATTTCTTTTGTCCTTGTATTTTCTCACTGTATTTCTCAGTTGTCTTTCCATTTAATTGTCTGTGTATTGGAAATCTGATTGATCTGTTGCTTAAATAACATAGACACACACACCAGCACATGAGTCTGTAATACCTTCATTTAATAAATCTTTAACTGAGGTCACTCATAGGGCGATTATCAGATCAACATATATGTATGTATGTATGTATGTCATTTCTGATAGGGTCATCATGGATCATGATTCTTTTTATGTTAATGTTTATATGTTTATATGTATGTATGTATGTTGTTTTACGACAAGATCATGATTGTTTAATGCTAATATTTATATGTATATATATGTATGTATGTATGTTGATATCTAATAGGGTCATTAGGAATCATTCTTATGAAGGAATGATTGCGTACACAGGTGAATGACATGAAAAGCTTCCTAGTTCATGAAGAATCAAGTGGGAGGAGTATTCTTAACAAATCTATGAGGTAAGTATCATGTGGATATGAATTGATATTATGTTATTATAGTATGTTTACGTTATGGATAGGCTGGGCTGAGGGATACATCAGCGAAAAGAAAGCAGTGTCATCTGCAACATGTTGGGACAAGCATGGATAAGACAATAGAAGCAAGGTTTCTAGGTACAGATAGTGTGGTTTTGGATGTGTGATACTACTGTTGTTCATATGTTGTATATTTTGTACATTTTACATCTATGATGTGTGCACATGTGGTGTTATGTATATGTAGTGTGTGTACATGTTATTTATGCAATGATATGTAGAAGGTGGTACATACAGTGTTGTGTGAATATTGCATATATAGTGTTGGCTATAGATGGTGCTATGTACATGTTAGATATGCGATGCTTTGTACATATTATATTATGCACATGATGGATATGCGGTGTTGTGCGCATGTTGGATATGAAGTACTCTATACATATGATGTTATGTGCATGGTGTATATACAGTGCTATGTACATATGGCGTTGTTTTCATGTTGTACTTATGGTACTATGTACTATGGTGTTGTGTGCATGATTGTACATGTGGTGTCATGTGCAGGTGATGTTGTGTACATGTTGTAAATGTGGTGTCATGTGTAGGTGGTGTTGTGTGCATGTCATGCATGTGGCACCATGTACATGTGGTGATGTGTACATCTAGCATTGTGTACATGTTTTACAGGGGGTACGATTGTTATAGCACCAATTAGCACCCTTGGTATTTTTTATGCTTGTTTTATGGCCTAGGGCAACCCCTCCTTATAGACTTGGTCCAAACATATTAAAAACATTGTTTTATTCCCTGTATGCTACTTTTCCCTGAGATAAAAGCGTGTACATGCAGGTTAGTCAATACCCAACCTATGTATATGTGTTAAAACACTTTAAAAAATACATTTCCTTAATTATAGGTGGAGTTCATGGGTTTTACCTATTGATTACCTCCTATTTCCCATGGCCCAACTGTTTCCCAACTAAAAAACTAATTGGGAGAAGTATAAATAGACTTCTATGGGAAGGCCTTAAGGAGGAGAAGAGATAGAGTTATTATACCAAGATTATACCTAACTGAGTCTGATGAATCCATGTGCCTCATGCACTTCCCCAAGCTTCAGGAAACCCTTGTTTCCTTGATTATAGATATTCTCCCTCTTGCTTGAGATATCATGGTGTTGGCTATGGAAGAAGATTGTTGAAGGTTGGGATAGGATGAATCTAGAGGATGGTTCCACTTGGAGCCGGAAAAAGGAGACTCAGGTGAATTCCCTCCATGTTGTTTATAGCTTACTGCAATAAAATAAATGATGTCTTGTTTCCGAAATTAACTTTGTTTATGCATCAACTTGTGTTGTAATTCATGTAAGAACATTGTTTTGATGTATGATCAGTCATTTGTTTATATGATATGAAGTCAATTTCGTGAATATGCTTTACCTCTATACTTCTATGTATGTTTGAATTGAATGATTTTCATGTTTGAAGAACATTGGTAATTGTAGAGGGTCTGAACCCTGCGGGAACTACTCAAACGAAGGAAAACCAAGTATGTTCACTCTTATGTAGTTTGATTATATAAGCATTTTTCTTGAGCTATATGAGTATTTCTTGTTGTAGTTTGATTCTGCTTTGTTGGGATTCTAACCCAAACCCCTAGGGTACTTATTCCCAAAACAACAATGTACATGTGTTGTTGTCTACACATTGTGCAAGTGGTGTCATGTACATGTGATGTTGTGAACACACTATGCAGATGGTGTTGTGTATAGGTGGTACTATGTACATGTTGTACATCTGGTACTAGTGTACATGTCGTATTATGTGCATGTTGTACATGTTGTATTATGAGCATGCAATACTATGTATGTGCATTGTGTAGTTGTGGTATCATGACATGTGTATTCGTTGTGTTGTACTCTGTGTACATATATGTATTGTGTTTTACATCAGGTTTAGGTGTATGTATTGTGTGGTGGTGTACACCGGAGGTAGGTGTATGTATTTTGGTTTTTTGTACACTGGGTGTAGGTGTATGTATTGCATGGTGTTGTATGTCGTGTGTGGTTGTATGTGTGGAATGTACACTATGTGTATGTATACATGGTTGAAGAGAAGGAATTGGGTGTTTGTCAAGTGTGGTAACCGATATGGACTGTGTACGAAATAAAGATAAAGGTAGAAGTTAAGGATTGATTAAAGGATAAGTATCAGCATTTTATTTCAGTTTTATTATGCATGTGATTTATGATTCTGGTCTATGATTATTACATGTGATCTATGATTTTGTTTTATGATGGTTACGTGTGATTTATGATCTTGATCTATGATGGTTTTGTTTTGAGCTAACCTTATGTTATATGTTTATGCATAATGATTTGGTCAAAGATTCTTGTTTGACTTTTTGTGACAAGAAGCGAATAGAATTGCAAGTATAATTTATTGACGGGCCACCAATGAGTTATTATTTGAAGTTATTTCAATTTATTTTGAATCTAATGGAAATTATGTTCTTGGTACAGGAAAGCATGAAATGCCTGTTTGGGTGGTCAAAACTGACAGCAAGAATTAGCAACAACAAAAAAATGAATTGGAACATGTATAAATAGGCTAGTAAATCATTCAGGAGCAAGTCCATTATGGGACAATGGTGCCCATAGTATCCATTGATTTCCATGAGCATGTCATTACTGGTATGATGGTTTTAAGGTAGGGATATGCCTTGCTTCTTGGACTCTCCTATGCGAGGAAACCTTATTGAGGGATGGACTGCCTGGGATGGGGGTGCCAGCGGAGCTTGGAAGGTGTGTGACTGCATGGAAGGGGGTGACTAGATTGCCCGAGGGACTATGTAGAAGAGAAAGGAAGGTCGGGGATGGATTTTTTTTGGTCATTAGCATTGCCAAATGGAATCTGTTTCACATTGGGAGTGTGCCCTAGAACAGTGACTCAGTAACTATTCACTGAGAGGACAAGTGGCATAGGATTATAGCGCTAGACATTGGATGTAGATTTGACCTTATAGTAGATTTTGGACTTTGTGAAAAGGAGGTGAATATTAGTATTACTTTGAGGGTGGATGTGTGAGCCCTGGATTCCCTTCTTATGGATTCAAGCATTGTATCCTTTTATTTGCTGGTTAGAGAAAATGTGCATATGTGTACATGTGTGTGTTATTGTAAATATTGAATCAAGTTGTGGTTATAAAACTCCATACACAGTATGGTTATTTGTTGGTTGAAGAAAATGTGCATGAGTATATATGTTCTTGTTGTGTAAATACGGTAATGAGTTGTGTTATAAAGCTTCAACAAACAATATGATTGTCATGTTTCAGTAGTGGTCATTGTAAATATTGCAATGAGTTGTGTTATAAAGCTCCATGGGAAGTATGTTTTTATTTCAGCAGCTTGTTGGTTTATAGGTGTTATTGAAAACTGAGGATGATTTTCCCCAAAGGGGGAGGGTTCTGTAACAACCCTAGGTCAAAATTCAATGTAAAAGTTAATAAAGGAAAAATATCTACCAAGGTCATGAGACACATATTCCTAGTTAAATGTTGAGAAAGACATCCTAGTGTGGGTGTCACTTCAATTTATTATGGCTAAGGAAATTGTCAAAGGTAATGGAAAAGGATTTGGAAAGGCAAAATGGATTTTTTGGCACATTTATTTTTGAAAATAATGGAAACTAGGAGAAAAGAAAGGTGAAAGGTCACAGGTTGCATTTGAGGAGGAAAATGAAGGAAAATAACATAAATTGAAGAAAATAGAGGCCTCACTAATGAAAAGGCTTCTGAGGATTAGTGGGCAAGCTTGGTCAATGTAGCTTTTTGTCAGTTTATTTTTGGAGCTCTCATTCTATTCTCTCTCTCATACTCTTGGACACTTAGAGTTTCCTTGGAGCACTCTTGGAGAGTGTGGCATACTTGGATGGTTGGATAAAGAAGGAAAAGGAAGAGTAGGAAAGTGTAAGAGGACATCGATATCAACATCTACAATGGGATTTTATTGTAGGTACCAAGTTGCGTGTATGTTTTCCTCACTAGTTTTGGCATGCATGGAACATGCATGTGGTTTATTGGTCGTGATATGTCATTGGCATGGGGGATTACCTAGATTAATAGTGGATTTGTCTAGCCTTTCCATTTCCTAGATAGTCATGGCACTTTGGGTTCATTTATTTGTTTTTTTTGTTGGTTCTCGTGTTTCCTTTAGCTTGGGTTGAGATACTAGTTCTCGGAAGCCCTGTAACAGCTTGGGTTGAGTTACTAGTCATGGAATCCTTGGTTGGCTCTAGAAGCCCTTGGTGGGTTGAGTTACTAGTCCTAGAAGCCCTGTTTGGACAAACACTCTAGAAGCCTAATGACAACTGTGGGTTAAGTTACTAGTCCTGGAACCCTTGGTTGGAACAAAACATGCTCTGGAAACTTGGAAGGCTTGGGTAGAGACCAATCTGGTGATGATTTTGTGATATCCAACCATGACGTGGAATCATTGTCGATGGTTCGAGGTGGTTTGGCCTCTGGAAGTTGTAGATGGTTTTGATTGATGTGTTTTACTAGATTCCATTTTCATGCTTGGAATATGGCATGGGGGTGACTGGCTAAAGAGAGATTTGGTTTAGCCTTTTCTATGGTCGAGTGGTTCATGGAAGTCCCGAACTTGGTTGGAGTTTGCATCATTATTATGTGGTTATTTCTCCTTGTTAATTCATCAGTATTATATTGGTTTATATGTGGATTATATGGTTGATGTTTCCTTGGTATTTCTATTGTTATTATGTTGGTTATGTACATGTATTATGATAGTGGGTATGTATGGATCTCATCATGTTTTTACTTGTAAATGAATTAACAAGGTATCTATGGCCTAATGCATGAAATTGCAGCTAAGGTGCTGAGGCACCAATGCTTCTTAGGGATTCTCAGATGAGTATGAGACCCCTATGCTCATATCTATTGTTTAAACCTATAGATTACATAATTCTGATATGTTTGATGAAATGCCTGTCATGGCTAGTAGGGTTCCAGTAAATTCCTTGTTCAAGTAATTGCATTTGTATCATTATTTTGTTGTTATATTTTGGTTCTGAACATGTCATTGATTTCTGGAAAGTAACCTCGGCTCTGGGCCTAAAAAAGTGGCACAAATCCTGGAGTTGTAGGCACAGATCTAAAGAGAAAAGTACCCAGATGCATGCATACCCATGTTGTGGGAGCATCTAGAACCTCATAGATGCATGCTTTCCCATTTCAAGGGATCACTTGAGGGTTTAATGGTCCAAAAACTCAATTAGTCTCAAGGGTTGGTTACCTAAGTGTTTGGGATGGATCTTGGGAGTTCTTTTGTTGATGTCGAAGGTCTGTGTGATGTGATCTTCGGTTCCACTTCCTTAACTAACACATAGGGAGTTGAATCATATCATCGTAAATTCTCGTCACATGTTTACCCCGATTGGTTGGTTACTTGGGTAAATGTGGGAGGAGGGTTTTACATCAAGAGCTCAGGCTTTGGGCTTGATCTCAGAGATTGCGCAATGCGCAGTTGGGGCTAGGCTGGATTTCACAATTATGGGGGCCAAGGTTAGGGCTTAAGTGTTAGAACTCCACAATTCATAGTCCTAGGAGACAAGAACTATTCATTGCGTAATGTCAAGGGACAAGTTTGCCTCTTGAGGATTGGAAATAAGAAAATTCGCAGTTGAGGAAGGCTAGATGAGTGTTGCAGGGAAGTTTCTAAAACATTGCTAAGTGTGGGTTCAATGAGATTAATGTGAATAGTGACATAGCTTGACTGTGATCACATAATTAGAATACTTGAAGACATAACAACATAAATCATCCATAACATGGTAACAACATATTTCCCTCAATGCGACAGCTTTGAGACGACTTTACGATAAGTGTGACACTAAAGATACACTTTGCGACGACCATGATGAAACTTGTGTGACAGTGCTTAAAACTTTGGGAATGAGTGGGACATGTATTTAAAATGTAATATCAACTCATTTTCACAAAGATAAACCCTTGAAACCACCAAAATGAGCTTATACACATTTTGCAACAACTAACATGCGTAAAGACGACATTTACTATACGAAGAGAAAAGGGAGAGCAACACTTGCAATATGCAAATGATATTGAAAGAGACACATGACATAGCAAAGATAACATGGAAATGACACTAATTAAAGTTAAAGAAATAAATAGAGACAATCGAAAGCATGAAAATGACACTCACGAAAACAAAGGTGCACAAAAGTGACAGTTTGGAAAACTCACCAAAATAGAAGTACAAACGCAACTAAAGGTGAGGTACTACCAATGATTGTGCACACTGACTATCAACATGGGTTGAATATTTCATAAACATCATATTGAAAAACTGTGCTTATGCTTGTTCAAGCTTGTTTGGAATAATGTTTTCATTAACTTTGCAAACTAAGCATGTGTGAGCAAGTGACTTCGATCAATCAAGAAGTGACCACAAAATGACTGATCACAAGATCCATAGTGAGCTCCAAAATACAAGTATAGGCAAAATTTTTGAGGTTGTTTTTCACATCAACAACACCCTCCTAGAGTCTCTTTTAAAATTCACCCACTCAATATGTCTCAAATGCTACCCACCAATCCGCCTTTATAATCTCTCATTCACAAATGAATGGCCACAATTAGAAGATCACTTTATCCAATCGTTGGCCAAGATCATCTTAGAAATTTTCTTGAATATTCATGATCTAAATTTATCTTATCCCAACTAACATCTATTAATTTTCCACTTTTCCTAGGTTTACACTTAGAAAATAAATTAATAATTGACTTAATTAAAATCTTTTCCTTAGTTGAAACTTAAGAAAAATTACATGGGCTTTGAGATAATTAAATTCATCGTGTTTTTAGCCTCAATGAGACCTCTCAATACTAGAAAACCTATTTGTATTAGTATCTGATCAACCTAACAACATCCCCCTAAGTATATCTCAACCCATACTCAATTGCACCTCATAGATACCACAACACAGGCTTTGTTGTAGTCTAATGTACTCTCTTTGGTTTTACCATGATCTGACTAAGAGTGTTGACTGAAAAGAAAATATGTGGCCTTGTGTTAACCAAATACATGAGAGAGCCAATAAGTTGTCTATATAAGTTAGGGTTTATTTCCTCTTGCTTTGACACATCAATCTTCTTCCAATTGGTTATCATAGGCATAGACATGGGTTTGTAGTTAAGCGTCATGAATTTCTTCAAGATCTCCATAATGTATCTTTGTTGACCAAAGAATATCTCCCCATATGTTTGCCACACCTCGAGTCCTAGAAAATAATGAAATAACCCCAAGCCCTTCATATTAAAATCTGTTGTTAACTCCCTCTTACAATATTCTATGAGCCCTGGATTTCTAGTCAAAAATAGATCATCCACATAGAAAATGAGAATGAGTGGTTCACCTCCAATTGTAACATAGTAAAGGTTGAAATTTTCCTCACTCTTCATGAAGCCCATCTCCTACAAGTAGTTTTCAATATGAGCATACCATGCTCTGGGATCTTATTTGAGTTATATAACGCTCTCTTCAACCTGCATACATGGGTTCCCTTCCTGTTATTTTCAGTCTTTTCAACCTTCCTCCAGTGATCAAATATGCTCTTACAAAGTGGTCCCAGAGTGTCAAAGTCAAATTTTGTCATTTCAATGAGTTTTCAAGTAAAATTTGGTCACTGGGTATTAAGTCTAGGGTTTGTTCTCACTCCTTCCAAAGTTTTCCAAATGTCAGTCCATGTCACCATTTAGCTGAGTGTACCATCATTAAAAGAGTTTTCATCATCATTTTAGCTTCCCATGGGTCATTTTACAACTTGTTCGTGCTTCAGTTGTACTTGGGTAAGCCTCATTTCCCTCTCCTAGGGTTTTGAAGGTAATCTTTCTTGGATGGTCAAATGATCAACAAGACTTGTGTCCCGATGTTCATACACCTTCCCCTATCCTTAATATACCTTCTTAAATGCTTCCCATCACTCATATCCCTCAAATTCATCATTTTCCCACAAACCCTAGTTTATTGCTACAATTTGACAATTTTCTAGGCTAAGCCTGTGCTTTTCCCTTTTGGACACCTTCCCCTCACTCAATATTTGAAATTCCACTTTCTCCTACTTCCTAACATCCCTCCCTACTTCCCAAAATTTTCTCAATAATTTAGAAGCCCCTCATCCCCTTCATTTCCCTTCATTTCCACAAATCCCCTGTTCCACACATCAGGATAGGTTTTATTCAAATGATGTTTATGAGAAACCGAAGATGAATTTGGCAAAAGTGAGAGAGATTGTTTTCCATTATTGATCTAGGAAGAAAAACCTCTTTTTCTTTTACACAGGTTTCATGGTTTTGGATAAATGTCAAAAACATCATTCGCCTCAGGAGGAGTGATGCACTTCTGGAGTGACCTTCGGAAAATCAATATTTCACCTATCTGGGATGTTCAAATGACTTTCTTTATGATTTAAATGATATCTAGATAGAGATATATTTCCAATGAGCTATCATGAGCTCAATTGGGAGTTGAGGAAACCTTTCAAAAGTTGACTGCAACATCACTCTGCATTTAGGAAGCCTAATTTTGCACATTTTGACCAGTCTTGGGAGATTTCACTTTTGACGGGGAAAATGAACTCCAAATTGAAAAAAATCAAGTTGATTTTGAAATTAGACTCAATAAGATTTCCAATGAGCTATCACACGCCCGATTTGGACACCAGGAAGGCCTTCAAAAGTCATCTGCAAAACGGTGTTGTGCATGAGGGAGGCGCTGCGCATCAGAGGGTTGGCGTTGCGCATCAAAGGAGCGGTGTGCATCAGACAGTTTTTGCCAGTGCTAAATTACACAGGCGCTGCGCATCAGGCAGGCACTATGCATTGGGTCTAGTGTGTTATGCATCAGTCCAGAAGTTGCCAAAACATTCCAAATCACTCAATAACCCTCAAAATGATGCATTTATATTCTACAAGTAAGTTATCATTGTTCTTGAGCTGAATTTGATCTTCTACATGTTTTCTTCATGAGTTTTTCATTTTGAAAATCAAACCCTAGCTTGTCTTCATCATTTTCCATTTCATTGTACAACTTTCACTCCATAAGCAAAACCAACATCATTTTCCCCTTTTCTATCTTACATTGCGCTAAATCAATCCATTAATCACATTTTCCATATCCAACTCTCCTAAGACAACTCATTCCCTTCATCAAACCCTAAATCCCTTCACAAAACCCTAATTTCCCAAAACCTATCCCTTCATTCCCCTACTCCATTTCACATTTTCAAAATCTCTTCATACTCATCTTCTTTGTCCCCACCCATTGTCATTGTTCACTATACCATCATCACATTACATCATTAAGACAACCATAATGGAAGGAAGCAGTGAGTATGATTTTGAAAAGGACACGCTTAGTGATAGCTCAAGAGAAAGAAATTTGCAGCAAAGGAAACCTCACAAAGGTGGAAAAATTATCAGGGAGGAACCTATCAACATGAGTGAACTTCTTTCTTGCCCATTAGCCATCACATGTTTCAGACATCAATCATCTTTTGATTTTTGTGAAACGGTAGAAAAGCATCCGGTTCCCTTGACTCCAGTTGAAAAAGAAGTGGTTAATGAGAGATAAATATGGCTTGAGAGGGTGAATATCCAGCTTGAGGGTCTTCTAAAGAAAGCGAACAGAGACAACAATATGTTAAGGCATATGGCACATCATTATTTGATCCAGAATAGAATATGCAACAAGAGGATCAAGCACCTTAAGGCAAGATTAAGGAGGGCCTTAAGAAGAAAAAAGAGGGGTGAAAAACTTGAGATAATGGCTGATGTTACACTTTCCCAATAGAGTAACCAATGAAGTACATTTGAGCCAAAACTGGGCATATTTTGGAAAAATTTTGTAAATTTTGATTTTTTTTAATTAGGCAACACAAGAATTTTTAGCTCACCAGCGCTACGCATTGAGTTGGCTCAGTATTTTGCGAAATGGCTTGAATTTTTTTATTCCTGATGGAAAAATAATGAAACCCAAAAAGTTTCATAAAATTTGGATGAGATCTGGGCCACCAAAAGGGTAAAAAAACTCAAAAAATGTCCTCTCTGCCACTTTTTAGACACATAGGAATCAATCTTGGGATAATCCACTTTTTAGGGGGTAAATGACCTCCAAATCAGAAAATTAAAAGAGCTCAAAAAACCAGACAAGTAGGGCTTTCCAACGAGCTATCCTGCACCTAATTTGGACTTTGGGAAGCCTTCCAAAGGTGGCCTATAAAAATCACTACGCATTAGGCTCAAGGCGTTGCGCATCAGGCAAATTTTTGCCAATTTTGCCCAAAAACTTAGAATTTCGCCCAATTTGACTATCGTTGAATTTTTCTCATCTCCTTGGTAAATTTTTGATGGTAAATGATGAAAATATGATGAAAATGAATTTAAGGGGTAGATACATCAGTTAGAGGTGGTTTGAGGTTGAATGATTTAGTTTCCATAGTTTTAGAGGCAAGTTGTTACACTGCCTATCTTCTAGTTCCTAGTTTAGATGTTGTTGAAACAGCTCCTTGACTCATGGATTCAACCCCTAATGGCTAGCATAGGTGGTTTGAAGCCAATATTATGTACTTTCTTAGTCATTTGTTGGACTCTTATGGATGCATTGAGCACTATTGTACATCACTTCTGTAGTTTGGCAAGGAAATAAACCAGGGTTTTGCAACATTTTGTGGGATTCTTGTGGTAATGTGAATTAGAATTGTTTTCTTCTTTGTAATTTAGTTTATCTTATGTTTATGTGTGCCATCATCTTTCTTATTCTGCATAACTAAATGAATCAAGTGTAAAGGGTAGAATCCATTGATGTTTCAGTGCTCTGCCTTGGGGTTTATTTAGTTTTACATGTTTTCTACTATTTGAAGAGGACTCATGATATTTGCATGCCCTCACCAACTTCTCACCAGTATTTATACCCACCATTACATTCATTTCAATGTGCTAAAACACTTGCCTACCTCGCCCCACAAAAACCTCTACAAATCTGTCTTGATTTCCCGGACCCAAAGCTGCCTTTCCCATCTGATCCAGCAACCAACCATTAAAATCAATCAAATTCCTCTAAGCAAACATACCTAGCCTAAAATTAGTATTCATATCAGTCATCTCAAGCCTTCCTTGATATATTTTCATTAATATTGACAAGGAGAGATCCCTCTCCCGACCTGGTAGGGCTAGCTACCAGGATAAGCATGGTTTGATGTTACCCTAGACCTGCCTTTCTCAGCCTGAGGTAGATTTAGGCACTAACACTTCCCATGTGTCTCAAAACCTTCCATGTGTTTGACGTACACCTCTTGTTCTATGACTCCATTCAATAACGTCACTTGACATCCATCTAATGGATCTTCCATCCCATTTATGTTTCAAGTGAGATAACAACCTTAATGGAAGTATAGATGTCCATTGGAGAAAAAGATATTCATAAACTATCCCCCCTTTCTGAAAGAAACCCTTGGTCATGAACCATGCCTTAAAATTTTCTACACTACCATATATAGCATGCTTAATCTTGTATATCCAATAGGAATCAATCACTGCTTTATCCAATGGTCTAGGCACCACCTCCCAAACATTTTTCAACGTGATGGATTTGTACATTTTTCAACGTGATGGATTTGTACTCCTCCAGCATAGCATCATGTCACACCTAATTTTGTGCATCCTCATGATAAATAGTATGCTCACTATTAATGAGCTCACTCATCAACACCTTATACCTGAAATATCTCTCTAGTGGTCTCCTATCCGTAGTGTTCGATCTACGAGCTCCCATAAACTCCTACGCATCTCTCAGTGTTTGAAGCACCTCATGATTCCTTCTCCCACTTTTGGTGGGTGAAGCTTCAAGCTCCTCATCCTATTGCTACTCCACATGCTACAAACTCTCCTTGCCACCTATGCTTGCCCCCATACTAGTCATTGCATTGGTACTTGTGCCCTGAGCTTGAGATTCTTGTTCGACCCTTAGAGATTTTTCTTGCTAAATCTAATAAACTATTGGAAACCTATGAGATCTCCTAAAGGATTTCTCCTCCTAGAAATTTACATCCCATCTCTCGATGATCTTCCTACTCCATGGAATATAGATCTTGTATGCCTTGGATGTTTCGTTGTACCCAATGAAATATCCCATCTTTGCAATTGCATTTAGATTGGTTAACTTTTCATCTAGAATGTGACAATATGCGATACTTCCAAAAATCCTTAAATGTCTGACTTTTGGCTTCTTTATTATAAATACTTCCTTGGGTGTCATTTTCCCCAACACCGTGTGTGAGACCCTATTCTGAATTTAAAATGTTGTGCTAAGTTTCTGCCTAAAGATACGTAGGCATATCATTATCATATAGCATTTCCCTCGCCACACCAACTATTGTTTTATTTTTTCATTCGACAACCCTGTTAGTGTCATTATTTGCATACTTCCATCAGGGATCACATTCCTCTTTTGGCATGATCATTTTAGGTGTATCACCTTGCAATTTCAAGTCATTCTGCTAGGTCATACTTTGAAATTGATTCCCTAATGGTTGTTTGAGTCAGGATCAGTCTTTTCCTTCACAAATATGTCTGTTGACCCATTCTCATAGTTGGTTGAGCTTTTAAAAACTTATGTCACTCTTGTCATCTTAGTCAAAATTAGTCATGAAATCAGGTCTTCATTTTTCATTTAGGTCATTAGGTTTGATCTTTCTAGGTCTAGGGTCATTATTGTATCCAAATAAAGGGTAGGAGCAAGTGTGGGGAAGACCTAATAAAGTTCATTCAGTCTCTTTCAATCAAAATTGATATATGGATGTTTTCTTTGGTTCTTTGTAGATTTTCATCTCAAAAACATTGTTTTTGAGTTGAAAATAGAATATTTAATTCTAACTGTCCAAGTCATTTCATGATGAAGTCTCTAATTTCCCAAGCTGCTTAAAGTCATAAATTCCCTTCTATACACTCCATAATGCAAAGCCTTAAAGCATATTAGCTACTCAAAAGCATTAGAAAGAAACATGACAAAGAAATTTTAAAAGGTGAATGATTAAAATGGTGGGTTCCTAGAGTGAAAATTATAGTTATAAAACCTCAAAGGGATGAGCTAAACTTCATCATTCTCATTTGACAAAGAGAAAAACTGAGTTTCAGCGAATTGATGGCCGATGAAACTGTGGGCACTACACTTAGAACTTGGGCATTGCGCATAGAGCCCGAGTGCTATGCATAGAGCCCAAGTGTTGCACACGCAAGCGGGGCATTGCGCATACAGCCAGAGCACTGCACATAGATCTCGTGAGCCTGTGTATTTTTGCACGGTGCTACACATACAACTGGGCATTATGCACTTGTACACGACATTGCGCATATGGTTGGCAACCATCAAAACTATCCTAACAAACATCCAAATCACTCCTTTTGCTACATAGAGCCTCAAAAAAGTAAGTATACTCCCTAAGTTGTCCACCTAGCACTCATTTCAAGATTTTTGAGTTTGTTCGCTATTAAAATTTTCAAACCCTAGGTTATCTAAAAACCCTCCCTACTTATCATTTTCCTATTCATTCCCATATCTTATTGTCATATCCATAAATACAATCCCTATTCCCTATTCCCTACTATCAAATACACTTATCCCCTATACCCTAGTCCCCAAACAAAATCTCTAAACCCCTACTTACAAAATAGTCCCTACTAAAAAATACCCCCCTTTCTCACTCTCACATCATACATATCTCATTCCTACATCACACAAACTCCTCTCCCCTTCCCCTATCCCTACTCACCATAACTCCCACTTCCTGATTACCTTCTATATGGTTTCTAAAGCTTAAAACTCAAAAACATGGATAAAGAGGATAAAGATTATGAGGAGGAGGAAAATGGTGTCAGTGAAAGCATGGAAGATGAACCTCAACATCAAAGAAAACCACATAAGGGAGGTAGAATTATCAGAGAGGAACCATCAAACATCAGAGAGTTAGAGGCTTCCCCTATGACTGTCTCTTGTTTTAGGTATCTAGGGTGTTATGAGTTTTGTGAGCAAGTACAAATAATTCAACATCATCTTGAGTTGACTAGGCTTTTTGTAGCAAATCTCTGTGATAACAGGGTAACTCTTGTCAAGGTGACATTTGTAGTTTCCACCTCCATCATTGTTGATGCTACAAGGATTACAAATGCGGGGGAAAAATAGTATAAAGCATAAGATTTGGATGAGCACTATTATGAGCCATAAATCAAATCCAGGTACAGGAATGACAATAAGAGGACCTTTCCTTTCAAGTTCCTTCACGACAAGTATGCCTCTATGATGAGGATCATTATGAAGTATTTTACATGTGAGGGAAAATTTTCCAAACTATACACCTATCATATTAGACTTCTCATGCACTTCACAAGAGTGAAAATGTTGAAGATCCCGTACTTCTTATTAAGGAACATTGATAAGATGGCCTACGTTGTACAGAAAAGCCCATACCCTCAGTAGATGAATATTATTTATCATTATTCCTTGATTAAGATTATTGTGCTACATCATCTCAACCTCCTCAACATCTCCTAGGATACGTTTATTGCCAATGACATCTTCAATGGTCCTCATATTCCTCCACCAATGCCTCAAGAAGCAGAAAGGCCTTCCAATAGTACTAAAGTAAAGAAAAGTAAGAAGGCTAAAAAGACTAAAGTTGTTGAGAAGACGGAAACCTACAAAACATATCAAAGAGGGGCCAGAAAGTTGTTTGCAACGGATAGGCAAGTGTTTACTCCACCTGATGTGGAAGGGTCCTTGCCTTCTTCATCATCTCATAAGCAAATTCTTGCTCGATAAACAATGGAAGGGGCTTTGCCTTCTTCATCAAAACAACAGGTGCAGTAGGTGCAAAAATGGAAGGAAACGATGTTGGAGGAAAGCCGCAATGATGAAGAGGAAAGGGAATTTGATTTGATGGGACATGATAAACCAGAACAACCACACATTCATCATGGCATTGAGATAGTCACCTTGGAGGCTCAAGATGAGGCAACAAATGAAAATCTAATCATAAAGGAAAAAGATGCACAAACCCAAGAACTAATGGACAATTGGTGAGAGCTAAGTATGTAATTTCATATCTTGAGCAAGAGAAAAAGCATCTAAGTGACAAACATGTCCTCATGGAGCTAGAACTTCTCAAGGCAAAGAGGCAAGATGACAAAGGCAAATCAGTGATGCAAGAGGAAAAGACCCCAGCCACCTTGACTACAGAACAGAGGCTTGAAAGGGAGATTGAAGAGGATAGAGAAAATAGATTGACAAGGTCAATTTTCATTTGGAGAAGCTACTAAAAAGGGCCAATGGGTTCAATCAAATTATCAGGCACATGGCTCACAATTACACGACTCGGAACAAGATTTGTAACATAAGAGTCAAGCAAATGAAGACAAGGCTAAAACAAACCCTCAAAGGCAAAAAGGAGGGTGATAGGCTTAGGTTACTTGCTGAAGCTTCCTTGGCTGATTCAAACACTTGATGGTGGTGGTATCCCACAAATTTTGAGCAATTTTGAGCAAGTTTTGGGATTTTTTTCATTTTTGAAGTATATAGCAGTTTTTGACACAGAAATTTTGGCTCTATGTGCAGTGCCACTAGCGCTACGTTTTTCCAAGGAGCATCCAATGGCTAAAAGAAGACCACCATTGGATTAATAATCATGTAATCATGCTCTCTATGCATTTTCTAAGTTTTCAAAGCAAAACTGGTTGGTCAAAAGGTGAAAAACACACCCAAAAAATGACCTTTCTGCCCTCTTTTTTACCATGGCGCTGCGCATAGAAGAAGTCTTGGGAGAATAAGTTTTTTAGGGGTCAAATCAACTCCAAATGTGAAACTAAAGGCATATTTGGAAATTATATAGGACAATATTTCTAATGAGCTATCCTAAGCTCAATCTGGACACCGGCAAGGCCTCCAAATTAGCCCTGCAAAAAGTATGGCACACAGCCTTCTGGCCTGCGCATAGGACAATTTTTTGCTAAATTTTCACTTTACTATGCCATGACTATAACTTTTGGGTTTTCTCTCATGGATTATGTTTTTACTAATGTAAATAGTGACTAGGCATGTAAATAAGATGAATATTAGTCACTGGAGGGTAGATTCATTGCATCAAAAGTTCTCTTGAAGTCAAATGAATTGGTTTCCTCCCTTTTAAAGGCAAGTTGTTAGGGTTGCCTAGATTCCAGTTTCTTGTTTAGCTTTTGATGGATTAGTTCCTCATCTTAAGGATTCGACCCTTGAGGATGGGAAGAGGTTGAATTTAGGTCTATATCTTCTTTTTCTTTCTCATTGTAAAGGGTTGGATTCAGTGGGATTGCTTAGGCTTTAATAGACAACATTTTGTACCAGTTACAGCAGGAAATTAATGAAAAATTGCAGCTATTTCTTTGGGATCCATGTGGTATGATGCTCAGTTCAGTTTTTCTTATGTTTTCATGTGTTAAAATTTATTTTTGACTCCATTTCATCATTTCTACTTTTTATGTGAATGTATACAAGTCTGAAAGGGAGAATCCATAACGTTTATGCTTCGTTTTGGGTAGACATTTCACAATCTATGTTTTCTTCAGTTTAGTAAGAATCCACGTTGTTTACATGCTCTTTCTAGCTCCTCACCTGTCTTTCACCTCATCCATCAAACCCTAAAGTTCTAATCATTGTTCCTACCTTTCCCCAACACCATGCAATTTTGACCTAATTTCCTTGCCCTAACTATTTTCCTCCTCATGATCTAGCAAAACCCCTTCAAAATCAAATAAAACCTTGTGCTCCTATACTTAGCCTAATATCAGTTTCTAGGTCCAGTCAATTTGGCTGAGATACTTATGAAGAGATCCCTCTCCTGTCCTAGTAGGGCTAGCTACTTGGCTAAGCATGGTTTGTAGTTACCCTGGCATTGCCTTCCTTCATCCTGAGGTTCAATCCAGGTGCTAACATAGTGGCGACCATACTAGGGAACGAAATATTAGAAATAAATCACCCTAGTAAGTTGTTTTATTTAAATTATTAAGCTTGTGGATGATGATTTTTAGGATTTAATCATAGGCTGAATTGGAAAATTGTAAAGCAATATCTTGATTTTCAAAATTATACATATTGGCTTCCCGAAAATACACTAGATTCAATCCAAATCTGAATCCTCCGACCATCGTTAGTGATCCTCAAAGAATTGGGCAAAAATCTAAGAAATTTCTAGAGAGATCTAGTTTAACTGGAGATCAATCAAGTAAGGATTTCATTCCTAGAGTTAATTCACTCTCGAGAAGGTTAGAAACTTTGCAGGACATTGATTTTGATATTAATTTTGAGCAGAGTTTATTTCGCAGTAAATATTTAAGTTGGATTGATTAGACAGTTGTTGATTTGACAGTTGTTGATTCCTCTATATCTCTTCATAATGCCGTTGAAGATTTTCTTTCACACAATAAATCAGGGTCACAGCTTATTCACACTCTTGATCACTTACAGAACCTCTCTTCAAACTTAAACACTTGGGTGAAAAGTAAGTTTCATAGGACATCTTTCGATTTTTGAAATACTTCCATTGCATCTAATACCACTCAAACTATCCCTCATCCTCCACCTTCTTCTTCACAGACTGTTCACACCACTCGAAATATTGTTAATCCCCCTTGTTTTTCCTTAAAATATTGGTGCCATGCCCCTTGATTATCAAACTAAAATACCTTTGTTCGACCTGACTCAAACTACTACAACTCAATAACATGTAGACAAGATGAATGATTTCTTTGATCTCCATGAAGTTGAAATTGAATATGTGATGATGAGGCTATATGTACAAAGTTTTGGAGGAGAAGTTTTGAAATGCTTCAGAGCTCTACCAGCAGCTTCTAGATCGATGGGAGGTGAAGAAGAATCCCCTTCATATTTTGTCTGAATATGAGAACATCAAAGAAATGTTGGCAAGAGTGTGCAAGACTATTGTGTCAGATTTAATGCAATATACAATGTTATCCCTGCAAATATCAAACCACCAAATGGATTAGCTTTTCTTAAGTTTCCATATGGATTTGATGTCGATATGGTATATCAGCTACGAGAACATGATCCTACAACTCTAGAAGACATGTAAAAGAATGTTGTGAGCATAGAAGAAAACTTGATGGCCAAAAGAGTGAGAATGAGATCAGAGAAAAGAGTGACCATGAAGAAGAAACATCTACTTCAAATGTAAAAATGGATACATTGATTCGAACAATGGAAAGGATGGTTGACTGTTTGTCCATCTCTGACAGACCTAAACTACAAATCCAGAACCCAAACTTTAGAGGGTAGCAGTAGCCCTAATTCTGAATCAAGCAAATAGAGCAAAAAGCACCGAAACAATTAGCACAACAACAACAACAACAACAGATCAGAACCCCGTTACAGCATAATTATGTACAAGGGGTGGAAGAAGAAGAGGAGGAAGATCTGGTAATTGAAACAAATCATTTCTTCACTACATATGGTATGCCTATATTTTTGACAGAAGATGAGGAATATGTAGAAAGCTCCAACATTCCAAAGGATGAGGACTACATCTTAGCAAATGATGTTGATTTGGAGACAGAATTTGATGATTATCAGTGTGGCTATATGAATGCTTTCAGCGCACAGCAGAAACAATACTCTTTGAGGAGCAAAGATGTACCAGTCAATCCTATTCAAGAGAGGAAGGATGTTCAGTCAAAGAATGATCTCTCAAACAATCAGAAAAGAGGAAAGGATCATGCCGATCAGAATCCTAGCAAGGTAAATCAACCATAAACAAGTACAACTGCAAAAGAGAAAGACAATCAGAAAAAGGATAGTATAACAAAAGAGAAAATAGATAAGAGGGACATCATTGTCAAAGAGGTAGAAAAGTCACATCTTTTAATTTAGAAAGTGAAATTTCTAAATTGGAAGTGTCCATTCCTTTGACCAAGCTTGTTAAGAATAGCCATTACAAACACCATGTGTCTAGAATACTGCAAATTGATCCTTTGTCCGACATGGTGAATGTTGAGGATGATCATCCTGAACTTATTTTTGGTCCAACTATATAGAAGGTCAGCTAGAAGATAGCAAGGCCCGCCCTTTTATTTGAGTCTTAGTCTGCATGAATATATTCTTCATAATGTTATGATTGATTCCGTAGCTTCTCACAATTTGATGCCCAAGGCTATCATGGAAAAGTTGGGCCTAGATATCACCCGAAAATATCATGATTTGTATTCATTTGATTCTGGTAGAGTTTGTTGCATTGGTCTCATCAAAGATTTAGTGGTTTCCTTAGATCAAATCCCAGCCAAGAATGTTTTGATGGGCGTGGTAGTAGCTGATATACCACCATGATTTGGTATCTTGTTGTCTAGATCGTAGGGAGCCAAACTCAAAGGAACTTTACAACTTGACTTCTCTTATGCTACAATCCCTGTTTTCGGTCAATTGAGGAAGTTGTACTAGGAAAAGAAGATGAAATATATGATCACTAGTAAATAGAAGCCCATAAATCATCTGATAAATGTTGTACATACAGATTTAGAGTCTTTTGTTTTGTACACGAATGGTGGATTGAATGATGTATATATTCAGCTCATAGAAGTAGATGATGTATTGGAGCAGTTCTTAATCAAGAAAAGAAAAAAGTGGCAATTCCTTCTGAGCAGCCTCCACAGGAGCAGAAAGTCAGTGAAGAACAGAAAAATGAAGCAACCAGCAAAGGTAAGATTGAAACAAAATCAGAATTCCAACATTTGGAAGACGAAGACGGCCTTTGGAGCATGGACTTTGATGGTGCTTTGGGTAAGGATGGTGTGGGTATTGGAATTTGGATTCGCAGTCCTATTTTTCAGCCAGACAAAGTTCCAAGTAATGTTAGAGTGTGTTCCTATAAATTAGCTTTCGACTGCTCTAACAATGAAGCGAAGTATGAGGCATTGATTACAGGTCTAAAGATTTTGAAGAAGCTTGGTGCGAAAAGAATTTCTATTTATGGTGATTCAGAGTTAGTGATTAAACAAGTCAAAGGAGTATATCAAGTGAAACATCCACAAATGAGAGCTTATAGGAACTTAGTCCTAGATATCTTGAAGATGTTTCAAAAATACACATTGACAGCGGTGTCGAGAAGTCAAAACATCATTTCTGATTCACTTGCTACAGCAGCGAGCAATCTGAAAATTCCAATGAATTCTAGCAATAAATTTGAAATTCATGTCAAACATAGGCCTACTATTCCTGATAATTTGAGATATTGGCAAGTTTTCTAGGATGACAATGAAATTAATTCCTTTTTTCAGAATGAAGGGAAGTTTAAGGATGCTTTCATTGATGATGTTTGTGATTCTGATGAAAAATACATTGAGGTAAATCAGTTGGATGTTTTATAGCTGAAGGATAATGTTATTCCTATAATTTTTATACCTTTAGATGAGTTGTTTGATCAAGATTATGTGGCGAGGAAACCAACCTTGGTTCCTACCGACAAAGGAGTTGAATATGTAAACATTGGGATAGTGGACAAGCCCAAGCTTGTTAAGTTATCAAAAACATTATCCCGAGTCCAAGGCTAAGTATGTGAAGTTGTTGTCTGAATTTTCTGATGTGTTTGCATGGGATTATACATATTTCAAGGTCTACGACAAGAACACTATTCAACACACTATCCCCATCAAACCGAATTAGAAGCCTTTTGGGAAAAATTTAAGAAGAATCAATCCAAATCTGTTACCATCCATTGAGAAAGAGATAAATTGATTATACAAATCTGGTATTATTGTTCCAATTAGATTTTTTGATTGGGTTTCGAACTTGGTCCCGGTATGAAAAAAACACTGGAGAGATAAGGTTGTGCATTAATTTCTGGAACCTAAATAAAGTGTCCCTAAAAGATAATTATCCTCTTCTTAAGATGGACCACATTCTGCAAAGAGTAGTTGGAGCATCACGGATGTCACAACTAGATGGCTACTAAGGTTACAATCAAATTTTGGTGCACGAAAAGACCAAGACAAAACTGCCTTCACAACACCATGGGGGACTTTTTAGTATGCCAAGATGCCATTTGGGCTAAATAATGTCGAGGTCAATTTTCAGTGGGCCATGGATATAGCTTTCGCTAATGAGAAGGATGTTTTCTTAGCGGTTTACTTAGATTACTTGACAGTATTTTCTGGTTCTGATGATGAGCATTTACACCACCTAAGGATTGTTTTTTAGAAATGTTAGAAGAGTCTTTTCGCCATGGAGGAAGGTAAGCTCCTCGGTCATATAATTTACAAATATGGTATTCATATTGATCCTTCTAGGGTGGAGGAAATTTAGCAAATAGACTTTCCGCGCAATAAAAGGATATCCAAGCCTTCAACGATAAGATGAAATTCTTACGCATATTTATACCAAATTTGGCTGAGCATTTGCATGAGTTAACTAATATGTTGAAGAAGGACAGCACTATGAAATGGACTGAAGATGCCATGAAATATTTCAACTTGGTAAAGCTTGCTTTGACCACAGCCCCTATTTTGATCAGTCCTGATTATACTCATGATTTTATTATATTTTCATTTGCGTCTGAACATACTTTGGCTATAGTGTTGATGCAAAAGAGGGATCAGGTGGAGCAGCCCATTGAATTTTTTAGTCGGACTATCATAGATGTTGCTCTTCACTATAATATCATTGAGAAACAAGCTTTGGCTCTTATAAAGGCATTGAAGGATTTACGAGTTTACATCCTACATTCGCATACCATAGCATATGTTCCCAACACGGCTATCAAAGATGTCCTCATGCAAACTGATCCGGAAGGAAGAAGAGGTAAGTGGATAGCAATGATGTTAGAGTAGATATTGAGATTAAGCCCAAAAAACTGATCAAAGGTCAAGGCTTAGCAAAACTCATGGCTGAGTCGAATCTTCATGCTCTAGACATAAATCTTATTATAGCAATGTCAGATGAAGAAGATGGTGGCACACTTATTCATGTATCAGAAATGTTTCTCAACTCACCTTGGTATTCCGATATAGTATATGTTCTTCAACATCTTTCTCCTCCTCCAGGTATGTCGAAAAGTAAAGGTAGATCACTAAAACTGAATTCTGCCAAATTCTGCATTTTCAATAGTGCTCTCTATTGGAAAGATCTGGGAGGGGTTCTTCTTAATTGTTTGGTCGAAAATGAAGCTCAACAGGTAATGAATGATTTTCATAGAGGATATTGTGGGGGTCACTTGTTTTGGAAAACAACAACTAATAAAATATTGAGAGTAGAGTATTATTGGCCATATTTATTTTCAAATTTATATAAAACAGTGATGAGCTACCACAAATGTCAAGTTTTTCAGGGAAAAAGGAAGCTTCTTCCTCTTCCTTTGCAGCCAATTGTAGTTAATGCCCCTTTCTAATAATGGGGGCTTGATTTCATAGGATAAATTCATCCTTCTTCATCAGCGCAACACAGATGGATTCTAACAGCCACATATTACTTCACCAAATGGATCAAAGCCATTCTGACAAGGCAAGCTACGGACACATTAATCATTCAGTTATTAGAGTCCAATATCTTGTCTCGTTTTGGTTGCCCTTACAAGAAGTCAAAGAAAATGGTTGAGTTTTGCAACAAGTACAACATCAGATTGGGTCATTCCATGGCATACTATTTGCAGGGCAATGGACTAGTTGAGTCTTCAAATAAATCCTTGGTAAATATTATTAAAAAGATGTTGGAGGCAAACAAAAAGAATTGGAATCAAAAGCTTGTCAATGCTTTATGGGCTGATAAAGTGAGCGGTAAGAAATCAATAGGTATGTCGCCTTTTGAATTGGTTTATGGTATTGATACAATGTTTCCTACATCACTTGCAGTCCCGGTAATGAGATTATTATAAGAGGAAGGTAGTGAAGAAGATGATATTCAACATCGAATCAACCAAATGATTCACCTTCAACAAACAAGGGAAGAGGTTCCTCAAAATACTTTCCGTTCGCAAGAGAAGATAAATAAAATTTACGACCGCAAGACCAAAGAAGAAAAGTTTTAGTTCGAAGATGTAGTGTTGTGATGGGACGCACGAAATGAAGAAAAAGGGAAACACGGTAAGTTTGACAATCTGTGGAAAGGACCTTATAAAATCTCAGCCTATCGAGGACATAATGCATTTTTATTGAAGGAAATGGATGGTCAAGAATGCTCAGGAGGAACGGTGAATGGTAGGCTCTTGAAACACTATTATTTCTAATGCAGCTTGCTAAAGTTGTTTCACTGTCATTGTATATACCAGTTTACTTTCCTTGCAAGATTTGAAGTACAATGTCATTTGAGCTTGGGGCTCGAAGTGAAGGCTATAAAGCTTAAATGCTTTGTGTTGTTTTTAGTTGGTTTTTGAGTCAGTCTAGAGTCGGTTTTGAGTCATTTTTCAGTTTGTATCAAGTCATTTTTCAAAAATTTCAAAAAGTTTCAGTCTTTCATTTATTTGACCATATTGGCCCAATTAGCTAGGCACTTGGTCTACGGTGTTCTTGACACCTTCAAGGAGCATTGATCCCCAATAAGGCCAATGCTAGTGTCAGTATTTGCATACTTCCATCAGGGATCACATTCCTCTTTTTGCATGATCATTTTAGGTGTCTCACCCTGCAATTTCAAGTCATTCCGTAGGTAATACTTTGAAATTGATTCCCTCATGGTTGTTTGAGTCAGGATCGGTCTTTTCCCTCACAAAGATGTCTGTTGACCCATTCTCATAGTTGGCCGAGCTTTTAAAACCTTTTGTCACTCTTGTCATCTCAGTCAAAATTAGTCATGAAATCAAGTCTTCATTTTTCATTTAGGTCATTAGGTTTCATCTTTCTAGGTCTAAGGTCATTATTGTATCCAAATAAAGGGCAGCAGCAAGTGTGGGGAAGACCTAATAAAGGTCATTCAGTATCTTTCAATCAAAATTTATATATGGATGTTTTCTTTGGTTCTTTGTAGATTTTCATCTCAAAAACATCGTTTTTGAGTTGAAAATGGAAGATTTATTTGTAATTGTCAAAATCATTTCATGAAAAAGTCTCTAATTTCCCAAGCTGCTTAAAGTCATATATTCCCTGCTATACACTCCATAATGCAAAGCCTTAAAGCATATCAACCACTCAAAAGCATTAGAAAGAAACATGAGAAAGAAATTTTAAAAGGTGAATGATTAAAGTGGTGGGTCCCTATAGTGAAAATTACAGTTATAAAACCTCAAAGGGATGAGCTAAACTTCATCATGCTCATTTGACAAAGAGAAAAACAGATTTGCAGCAAATTGGTGGCCGAAGAAACCGCGGGCGCGACGCATAGAGCTTGGGCACTGAAAATAGAGTTTGGGCACTACGCATAGAGCTTGAGCACTGCGCATGCAGGCGGGGCACATAGAGCCCTCACACCTGTGTATTTTTGCATGGTGTTCTACATATAACAAGGCGTTGCGCACCTATACACGGCGTTGTGCATAGGGCCGAAAACCATCAAAGCTATCCTAACAAGCATCCAAATCACTCCCTTTGCTACATATAGTCTCAAACAAGTAAGCATATTCCCGAAGATGTCCTCCCATCACTCATTTCAATATTTTTGAGTTTGTTCGCTATTAAAATTTTCAAACCCTAGGTTGTCTAAAAACCCTCCCTACTTATCATTTTCCTGTTCATTCCCATATATTATTGTCATATATATTATTGTCATATCCCTAAATATCATCCTTATTCCCTATTACCTACTGTCAAATACACTTATCCTGTATACCCTAGTCCCCAAAAAAATCCCTAAACCCCTACTTACAAAATAGTCCCTACTAAAAAATACCCCCCTTTCTCACTCTCACATCATACATATCTCATTCCTACATCACACAAACTCCACTCCCCTTCCCCTATCCCTACTCACCATAACTCCCACTTCCTAATTACCTTCTCTAGGGTTCCTAAAGCTTAAAACTCCAAAACATAGATAAAGAGGATAAATATTATGAGGAGGAGGAAAACAGTGGCAATGAAAGCATGGAAGATGAACCTCAGCATCAGAGAAAACCACATAAGGGAGGCAGAATTATCAGAGAGGAACCATCAAACATCAGAGAGTTAGAGGCTTCCCCTATGACTGTCTCTTGTTTTAGGTATCTGGGATGTTACGAGTTTTGTGAGCAAGTACAAAGAGTTCAACATCATCCTGAGCAGACCAGGCCTTTTGCAGCAAACCTCTGTGATAACAGGGTAACTCTTGTTGAGGTAACTCTTGCCGAGGTGACATTTGCAGTTTCCACCTCCATCATTGTTGATGTTACAAGGATTCTGAATATGGGGGGAAAATATTATAAAGCACAATATTTGGATGAGAACTACTATGAGCCATACATCAAATCCAGGTACATGAATGAAAATAAGAGGATCTTTCCTTTCAGGTTCCTTCACAACATGTATGCCTCTATGATGAAGATCGTTATGAATTATTTTACATGTGAGGGTAGATTTTTTGGACTATACACCTATCATATTAGGCTTATCATGCACTTCACAAGAATGAAAATGTTGAACATCCCATACCTCTTATTCAAGAACATTGAGAAGATGGCCTACATTGTACAGAAAAGCCCATACCCTCAGCAGATGAATAGTATTTATCACTATTCCTTGATTAAGATTATTGTGCTACATCATCTCAACCTCCTCAACATCTCCTGGGATATGTTTATTGCCAATGACATCTTCAATGGTCCTCAGATTCCTCCACCAGTGCCTCAAGAAGTAGAAAGGCCTTCCAACAGTACCAAAGTAAAGAAAAGTAAGAAGGCTAAAAAGACTATAGTTGTTGAGAAGACAGAAACCTACAAAACATATCAGAGAGGGGCTAGAAAGTTGTTTGCAGCAGATAGGCAAGTGTTTACTCCACCTGATGTGGAAGGGGCCTTTCCTTCTTCATTAGATCATAGGCAAATGATTGTTCCACAAAGGGTGGAAGGGGCTTTGCCTTCTTCATCAACACAACAGGTGCAACAGGTGAAAAAAGAGAAGTAAAAGATGTTGGAGGAAAGCCTCAATGATGAAGAGGAAAGGGAATTTGATTTGATGGAACATGATGAACCAGAAAAGCCACACATTCATCATGGCATTGATATAGTCGACTTGGAGGCTCAAGATGAGGTGACAAATGAAAATATAATCATAAAGGAAAAAGATGCACAGATCCAAGCATTGATGGACAACATGGCGAAAGTTAAGAATGTCATTTCATATCTTGAGAAAGAGAACAAGTAGTTAAGTGACAAAAGTTCCTCATGGAGCTAGAACTTCTCAAGGAAAAGAGGCAAGATGAGAAAGGAAAATCAGTAATGCAAGAGGAGAAGGCCCCAGCCACCTTGACTACAGAACAGAGGTGTGAAAGGGAGATTGAAGAGGATAGAGAAACATGGCTTGACAGGACCCAAAACAAGATTTGTAATGTAAAAGTCAAGCAAATGAAGACAAGGCCAAAACAAACCCGCAAAGGCAAAAAGGAGGGTGATAGGCTTAGGTTGCTTGGTGAAGCTTCCTTCTCTGACCCAAACACTTGATGGTGGTGGTCTCCCACAAATTTTGAGCAATTTTTGAGAATTTTTGCATTTTTGAAGAATTTAGTAGTTTTTGACACAGAAATTTTGGCTCTATGGCACTGCGCTTTTCCTACGAGCATCCAATAACCAAAATAAGACCACCATTGGATTCTTAATGATGTAAGCATGCTCCCTATGAATTTTCTAAGTTTTTGGAGCAAAAATGGTTAGTCAAAAGGTCAAAAGCACCCAAAAAATGACCTTTCTACTCTCTTTTTGACCATGGCACTGCGCATAGAAGCAGTCCTGGGATAATCAGGTTTTGAGGGATCAAATCAAATCCAAATAGGAAACTAAAGGAAAATTTGGAAAGTAGACAGGACAAATTTTCCAATGAACTATCATGAGCTTAATTTGGACACCGATAAGGTCTCCAAATTGGCCTTGAGAAAAGTATTGCACATAGTCTTCTGGCGTTGCGCATAGGACAATTTTCTGCTAAATTTTCACTTTACGGTGCCATGACTATAAATTTTGGGTTTTCTCTAATGCATAATTTTTTTACTGATGTAAATGGTTACTAGGCATGTAAATAAGATGAATATTAGTCATTGGAGTGTAGATTCATTAGATCAAAAGTTCTCTTGAAGTCAAATGAATCAGTTTCCTCCCTTTTAAAGGCAAGTTGTTAGGGTTGCCTAGATTCCAATTTCTTGTTCAGCTTTTGATGGATTAGTTCCTAATCTTAAGGATTTGACCCCTGAGGATGGGAAGAGGTTGAATTGAGGTCTATATCTTCTTTTTATTTCTCATTGTAAAGGGTTGGATTTAGTGGGATTGCTTAGGCTTTAATAGACATCATTTTGTACCAGTTATAGCAGGATATTAATGAAAAAGTGTAGCTATTTCTTTGGGATCCATGTGGTATGATGCTCAATTCAGTTTTTCTTATGTTTTCATGTGTTAAAATGTATTTTTGACTCCATTTCATCATTTCATACTCTTTATGTGAATGTATACAAGTCTGAAAGGCAAAATCCATAACTTTTTATGCTATGTTTTGGGTAGACATTTCACAATTTGTATTTTATTCAGTTTAGGATGAATCCATGTGGTTTACATTCTCTTTCTAGCTCCTCACCTTTATTACACCTCATCCATAAAACCCTAAAGTTCTGATCATTGTGCCTACCTTGCCTCATCGAAAACCCTGCAGTTTTGACCTAATTTCCTTGCCCTAACTGTTTGCCTCCTCCTGATACAACAAAACCCCTTCAAAATCAAATAAAACCTTGTGCTACTATACCTAGCCTAATATTAGTTTCTAGATCTAATCAATTTGGCTAAGATCCTTACAGAGAGATCCCTCTCCTGACCTAGTAGGGCTAGCTACTTGGCTAAGCGTGGTTTGTGGTTACCCTGGCATTACCTTCCTTCAACCTGAGGTTCAATCCAGGGGCTAACAAACCCCATTCTGCTACGAGTTGTATGGAGCGATCCACTCTCTCTTGATTCCATCCTTTGCATAGAACTCCTTGAATTCTTTCTCAATGTACTTGCGCCCACTATCTATTTAAAGTACCTAAATCTTCTTTCTTTTCAATTTCTCCACAATATCCTTAAAATCTTAGAGCTGACTAAAGACTCCATCTCATGTCTTACAGAATTAAATCTAGGTATTCTTGGAGAAGTCATCAATAAATGTCACAAAATACTCATCAAACCTGAGAGACTTAGTGGGCAATGGACCAAAAATATTATATTGTATCAAATCTATGACATCCTTAGCTCTATTGTCACTCCTTGGAAATGTTTTATTTGAGAACTTCCCAAGTATGTACCCTCTACACACATCATCATGTTTCATACTCACTTTTGGAACACCTATCATGGTCTCACTAAAAAAAATAATTTATCCATGATGGATATGACCCATCCTCCTAATAATGACATAACTCTCCCATATCTCTACTACTATTGTTCTAACTAGTACCTTTGGAGCATCCAACTGCAACCTGTATAACTTGTTACTTCTTACCCCAATCTCCTTTATTGACTTTCAATCCTGGTGTTTTATGTACACCTTTTCTCCTTGAAAGCATACATCATACCACTTATCTTGAAGAGCAAAAAATCAAATCAGCTTCATTCCTAAACCTAACATGTGTAACACATTTATAACATGAATATTTTTACTTGACTCCCTTTGAAATGTGATTTTCCCTCTTCCAACTGGAGTACACTTGGACTTGTTACCCATTTGTATTTGGAAGCCTATCACCTTTGCTCTGTAGCTAGATAAATACTCTCTAACTCTTTTCATGTGACATGTCGCTCCTCTATAAATATACTAGACTCCTATGGTAGTTGAGCTAGATAGGAAATCTATGAGAGTGAACTCGTCTTCTAGTCTTGAATATAGTTCACCAATATCTATTGAAGTTTTTTTCTGTTGTTATTCTTCTTATCACCCTTCTTCTTATTCAAACATTGATTGACATAGTGTCTATGTTTATCACATCCAAAACACTTGATTTTACTCAAGTCTTTCTTTTTCTTCTCCCCCTTAGAGTTAGACCCTTTGCTTGGGCCTTTCTTGGCTTTTCCCTTACATACAAGAGAAACATTTTTGTCATCCTCACTCTTTTGGATTTTTTTATCTAGGTGGATATTGGTGGCAACCCACCTATTCCACTTGGACCCCCAATACTCTTTCTTTATGTTTTCTTAATTGTAGCACAATTTACTACTTTTGGCAATTTTTTGGACCCTAAACTTTTGGAACTATTTTGAGGCCATAAATGACAATCTTTTGGAAAATAATCAAACTCATATGGGTTTGTAGTCGAAATTTGTTTTCCTTGGATAGATATTTCTAAATAGGTATCGTACGTGTCAAACAAAGATCGTATGCCAAATTTATCACCCCAAGAAGTTCATGTGCCAACGAACCCCAATAGGGCCCACAAAATTTGGCGCTTCATCTCCTAGGGTTAGGTATTTGGATGTTTAGGGTTTTCCCTTGTTTCTCATTAATAAAAATGCCTTCAAGCCTCATTTTAACACAATTCATAAGGCATGTATTCATCACATCTCTTCTCATAGACAATCTACCTTCGCCCAAGGTAGTTTTTTTTCCATTATGCATGTAAACATTTTTAAGTATAGGTTATTAATTAATTGAAGTTCATTTTTTTTTTGTATATCTATGTTTATGTTCAAATATATATTTCATTTCATTCCTGCATAAATTTGGATCAGTTGTATCAGAGCAATTTGCTCTTTCTTTGTTTTTTTGTGCATGTCCCCAACGAGGTTAGGTTATAAGGATTTAGGACTCGAACTAATTTAACTCTTACAAGGCAGGCTTGGCCAACTCTGATGGCCTTCCATGGTGAAAGGAAAGAAAGGTGAGGAAGAAGGAGATCCTTTCAAAATGTTGCCCGAAGAGGCCCTCAAGTGACAAAGGAACGAGATGATGGATAACTTTTCCCATATCCTTCGATAGGTATCAGTTGGTGATGCATCTTCATCTAGCAGTCACTTTGGAGGCATCTCCCCCTTTAAGGTACAATTCAACTTTGACATTCCTATATTTGAAGGCTAGATATACACATATGCCATAGATAAATGGTTCAATCTGCTAGAAGGATATTGTTTTGTCCATAACTTTTCTAATAGGCAAAAGAGTACTTTTTCACTCCTTAAAGTTTCCCCCCACTTTAAGGACTAGTGGGAAACCTATTATGAACAAAGGGATGATAACAAACCATCATTATTTTTAATCGTGCCTACGTATAATTCTTTCTGAGACATCGTCAAGGAACAATATTACCTTGCCAGGAGCTATGAATATAAGTACATAAAATGGACCACACTGCGACATGAAAGGGACCAAGATGTCCCAGAGTTCGCAAATATTTTTCATACCCTTCACATGAATTTGGGTATCAAGGATTATGAGTAGCATATAGTACTCAAGTGTCTAAACAAATACATCTAGGTAGAGATGAATTTCCTGGACATATCCTCTCTTGGCACCACATACCGATATGCTATCAAGATAGAATAGAAATTTAAACAAAAGAAGCAAGACTTTGGATCTGTGAATCCGAAGCAAGGAAAAGGCCCCACCCCCAAACCATAAAACAAAGGACAGAGCCAAGGTGTTGTGACGTAGTACAACCCATCGAAGCCACAAGTAAATAATAACACTACAAAGAAAAATAAGGACACGGGAAAATGGTGTGAGTTCCACAAGAGCCCCACTCACAACAAAAATGAGTATCATGCCAGACAATCACTGGTGGTCTAGTTGAAAGCTTCAAATTCAGACGTGTGTTCTGAATCATAGTCATAACCTGAAAATGGGAATGACAAGGGGTCATGGAATATTGATAAATATTCCAGTGCCACCATTACCACCATTATGGTCTAGAAGATTGATCCTGAAGATCCCAAGGAGGGGGAGCATCTCTTCCACTCACATATGTGGGTGATGGGTTCTCTATTGCAGTTCATTGTTGGTACTAAAAGCTAAAATCACCTCATCTCAGTTGAGGTCATGAAGTAGTTAGGGATACCAGTGACACCATGCCTACATTTGTACGCCATCAAATGGCTCCTTCAAGGGTGAGGTCTAAGTGTTAGCCAGCAATGTCGCCTGCCCTACAACACCAACCCCTTCATAGATGAGGTAATGTGTGATGTTTATCCTCTTGAAGTTTGTGATGTATTATTAGGCCAACCATACCTTTGGAAGCATAATGTTATGTATGAGTCCAGGCGTCCTACTATTATTATTACTTTTGGTAGTAAGCTATACAAGATACCAGAGGTAATTCCGCTTACTGCCATTTCTTGATATCTACTAAGAAATGCAGTAAGATCATCTCCTAGACTGACAATTTTTTTTTCTTTCTAATTCACTCTCAAAGTAAGGAGAAGATCATGGCCACATTCATGGCCCCTGGGAATGGTTCCTCCACACGGCCGAAACAAGTAGATAAGGTTGTCAAAGAATACAAAGTTATTTTCTCCTCACCCATAGGGGTACCTTTTCATTGTCAGGTCAAGCATTTGATCGATCTGACTCTCGGGGCACCTCTACCCAATGGATATATATATCATCGCTCTCTTATGGAAAATGAAGAAATCAAGTGACGGATCTAGGAATTGCTACAAAAAGGACACATCCAACCTGATGCAGGAGCATCAAGGACATTTTTCATTTGTAAATATGTGATTAAAGGGGGTGTGACAAATTTTAATATTTTATTAATTAATTTGTTATTTTTGATAAAATAGGAGAAAGTGAGGATTTTGTAAATATTCTTTTAAGGAATATGAGAGAAAATAGAGTTAGAATTAATGAGGGAGCCTAAGTTGGAATTAGTTTCTAAGTCTTAGGTATGAGAATCTATCTTTTAGGGATGTTGAGAGATTTAGGGGTTTGTTGAGGAAGTGAAGGGATTGAACATTTAATTAAATGATTTTTTTTAAATTGTATAAATTATTAAGCCTCAAAAGCATAGAGGAAGAGTGAGCGTGAGGTGTGAGGGTGAGAGGTTTCTGGTTGGGAGCCTTTGGGCAGTTGTAAGGGCCATCAAATCTGGTTATCTGGCCATGAATGTACCTGTTGTGTATGATTGTTTATGTAAATATGAGTATTGAATTCAAGTGATATGGTTGTGTTCGTGGTTAATGAATTCCCAAATATGGTTTTGCATGTAGTGATAGAAATTGATGTTATACAGCTTACATTTGAATGAGGTGTTGATGGATCTTATTTTCCTATGCGCTATGATCCTGTATATTGATCATTAAGGCTCTTCCCTTTCATACTCGTTTATAATGCTTTGAACCTCAATTTATTGTGGCGTATATGTATTCTAGGTACAACGTTTTATGATTATAATGAAGTGTTGTAGCTGTAGCAGCGTTAAAGATTCATAATGAAGTGCTGAACATTATCGGTCAGAGACCTTATCGGCGTCTAGAATATAGTTGAAACCATATGGAAGGCGCTTTACAAGCGAACATAGATACGGTATGGTAAAAGAGTGAACTCTGAATTTGGAAGCCGAAATATATAAACTGTGACATAAGACCAAAACCGTGGCGTAGAGACTTGTTCATACAACCTGTGTACAACTTAATCAAAAGACAGCAAAGATGTATATTAGCCAGAACCAGCATACAAGCCTCGGTTGCCTTACGGACAGAGACGTATTGTGACAGAGGACGATTTTTGGAATTGGAAGCCGAATGATATAAAGTGGTTCAATTAAAGCAGTAAGCATATACACAGTGAACCGAACCTGCATGGAGAGTGGGGAAACGCGCATAACATCGGTTCACAATATATGAGTTCAGCCGACTAACGAATCTTGGAAGCGAGGTAATAAAAATGTGATTTATATACATCGAGTTGTAATTACAGCAGAGCATATAATATATATATATTATATATATATTATATATATATAGTAATATATATTATATATAATATATATTATATTCAATATATATATTATTATAATATTATATCCTATTACTAGTAATATATATATAATATATATATAATATATATATATATAATATATATTTATATCTAATATATATATATATATATATATATAATATATAATAATATATATTATATTATATATTAATATTATATATATAATATAATATATACGTTGTATGTTTGTAAACTGTCCGGAAGTAATAAAAAGAACAGCGCCGGTTTATATAATTGACTTATGGGGAAAGAGCGGAGGATACGAGCCTTGTTGATAAGCACATAAGGCGAGCATCAGGTAGCAGTTAGCGTTGAAAAGCTGCGCCTTTGCATAGGTAGCGGTTTATATTTGAGGGTAAGTGTGGGTATATATATCAATTCCCGGTTTCCATATATTTATATGCCTGCGTCCATAGTAAGGTTATGTTTATAATATTGTGTTGAATGGCATTTGAACTCTGGCGAGATAGAACCATAAGGGCGCACTCTTTAATTCAGCGCAGCCAATATACATGTTGATATTGTTTATGGGATGCTAAGTTATGAATTGGATTGATCCCAAGCATGGGTTTTTTTGTCATGAGATTTCAAGCCATGAATCAAGCTTTATATGCTTGATGGGAGAAAGATCCTGGTAGTTGAAGCTTAGGAGTGGCCTGGGCTTCATCACAACCCATTTCATCACCTTGTGGTAGCCCAATTGTACTTGTACAAAAGAAGGATGGGACCTGGAGACTCTACATTGATTATTGGGCACTAAATAAAATCACTATCAAGAACAAATATCCAATCCCACTGATTAATGACCTTCTTGACCAACTCAAGGGGGTAAACTACTTCAGCGATATTGATTTGAAGTCAAGCTATCACCAAGTTCCAATAGAAACCATAGATGTATGGAAGACCACCTTCAAATCCAAGGAGGGCCTTTCTGAATGGTTTTTCATGCCTTTCAGGTTGACAAATGCCCTTGCAAATTTTATGAGGCTAATGGATGACATATTGTGGCCCTTCACCAACTATTTTATGGTTGTATATCAGGATGATATCCTCATCTTTAGCGAGAGTTGGGAAGAACACTTTCAACCTGTTTGAGAGGTCCTTCAAACCCTGTGGCAACACAAACTAATGCCAACTTAGAGAAATGAGCCTTTGGCATGAACTAGGTCCAATATATGGGTTACATCATTAATGAGCAAGTCATACATGTGGATTTGGCTAAGATCCAAGTCATTCATGATTGACCAGCCCTAACCACTCTAACAGAGCTTCATATCTTTTTGGGCCTTCCCAACTTTTATCGAAGGTTCATCTGGGATTCTCTCATATCACTTGGCCTTTGAGTCAAGTTACCAAGGACAAGGTGAAAGAAAAGTTTTTTTGGTTTGAGTGTCAATAGAAGCCATTCTTTGAGCTAAAGAGCTGCCTTTACTCCACATCAGTGCTCACATTTTTAGACTTGCAACAACCATTTGAAATTTAGATATATTCCTCCGACTATGCTATTTGTGAAGTTCTCACCAACAAGGGCATATGGTGGCTTGTCACAAAGAGATACTCTCTGATACAATTCAGAAATACCCCACCTATGATAAAGAGATGTATTCCATCGTGCAGGGTTGCAAATAAAGGAAACATTACATTCTAGGGAAGGAGACAATCATCCACACAGATCACTGACCTCTCTAGTTTATACAGACACAAATGAAGTTGCAGAATGAACGCCATTAGAAATGGTCCACATATATGCAACAATTTCATATGAACATTAGGTACAAGATGGTAAGGACCAACCATGTTGTAGATTTCCTTATTCATCCACCGATTTTGGCGTTGACCACTATTCTCGACTCTTGTGGGCACAAGACTTCTAGATGGCCACGACTTTACAAAAATAATCCAAAATTTTCCACCACATACTAGATGTGGATGGATGGCAAGCAAGTTCCTAACTTCCACCTCCAGGATGCGTTGTTATGCCACTTAGGACACCTTTGTGTTACTTCAAGAAAGAATTCCAAGATGATTTTAGAAGTGCACTACAGTTGAGTCATAAGACACTCTGGTATAGAGAAGACAGTGGTAGTACTACATAAATATTTTTATTTGCCAAATATCTGAAAAGATGTTGGAAAATATACCAGATCCTGCACTACCTGTGCCATGGCCAAGCCAACCATTAAGAAGCAAGGCTTCTATACTCCTCTAACTATGCCTAATTAGACCTAGGAATCCTTCTCCATGGACTATATGTCTAGCCTTCCTTCTACCAAGCATGGTAATGATTGTGTATTTGTGGTCATTGACAGATTTTCTAAGATGGCCATATTGGTTGCCTACAAGAAGAGTATCACAATAGAAGCCACTATCAACTCTTCTTTGAATGGGTGAGGGTTCATTTAGGGGTCCCCATTGACCATTATATCATAGCATGATAGTAGGTTCTTAAGCACATTTTGGTGAAGCCTCTAGTCATCGTTGGACACCAAGCTCACCAAGTCTATTGCATTCCACCCCCAAACAAATGACAGGATAGAGGTTTTCAATAGGATGACTATGCACATACTACACATGTATAACTATAAGCATCCGCAAACATGGGATGAGAGTCTTCCCTATTTGCAACATAGCTATAACAGGTCTCTCCATAGCTTGACTAGCCACTACCCCTTTCAAGTGGGCCTAAGATTTCAAACATTATGTACCCTTTATGTTTCACTGTCTTTTGCAACTACACAGAAAGAATTTTCCCATGTTCAGTCGGAAGTTGATAAATCCACTAGTTTTATTGAGTTCATTTATCACATCTTCTAGCAAGTTCACGACATCTTGGATAATTCCAATAAAAAGTACAAATAACAGCATGATTAGCATCATGTGCCATATAAGTTTCAAGTAGGCGAAAAATTTTAGTTGCATTTACATAAATAACACCTTGCCAAAACCCATTGGAAGCTTTGGCCACTCTAATAAGGGCCTTACAACATCACCAAGGTTGTGGGAAACAACAATTTTGAGCTTGATATGCCCCCATTCCTTGGCTTGCACCCTGTATTCAATGTGGAGTGCCTTCGGCCTACTTTCCACCATTGTTGGACAATTAGACATTACTAAGTAGCTGACACCAATAAAGCTCAACCCAGACTACATTGAAAAGGCCACAGTTGATCAAATCATGGACACACAGATAAAGAAAACTCACAAATAAAGGATCCAACTATATTGAGTTATCAAAGTTGGACAACTCCTACACCAAGGCAAGTGGCTTACCAAGGACCAAGTTCAGCAGAAGTTTCTCCATCTCATGGAGGAAGTCAACACAATGGGGACCATCGCTTCCTAAGAGGGGAGGACTGATCCATGTGGATATTGGTGGCTACTTTCCTATTCCACTTGGACCCATAATAATCTTTCTTTTAGTTTCCTTATTTGTAACAAAATTTAATTTTTTTGGCATTTTTTTGCTCCTAAACTTTTGGAGCCGTTTTAAGGCCCTAAATGATGTTATTTTGGAAAATGAGAAAAATAATAAATAATAATAGGGGTTTGTAGTCAAGATTTGTTGTCCTCAGATATGTATTTCTAATGAGGCATCATACGCATCAAATGGACATCATATGCCAAAGTTACGACCCCAGGGAAGTTGACGTATCAACTAACCCCAATTGGGCCCACAAACTTTTGGCACTTCATCTCCTAGGGTTAGGTTTTTGGATGTTTAGGGTTCTCCCTTGTTTCTCAATATTAAAAAGTTCTTCGAGCCTCATTGTAACATAGTTCAGAAGGCATGTAGTCATCACATCTCTTCCCATTAATAAGCTACCGTCACCCAAGCAAGTTTGTTTCCATTCTGCATGTAAACAATTTTCATTATTTATTATCAATTAATTTAAGTTCAGTTTTCATTGTAGCTATTTGTTTTTGTTTAAATATGTATTTCATTTTGTTCCTTCATAAATTCATATCACTTTTACTGTTGTTGCCACTAACAAGGTTCAACCTAAGCTCTTCCTAGGTGAAATTACTCCACAGATAAGCCCAATCAGGTAGGTCTTGTCATCCATTGATTACTTCGAAAAACATGTCCCACTACTTTGAGAACTCATTTAGAGCAATTTTCATGATCTCATCATCATCTATTTTCTCTATAATAGTTGTGAACTCATCCTTAACAAGTATGATCTTGGTGAGATAACTGATTATGCCTTCTCCCTTATTCTGTCTGGTGTTTCTTATCTTCTCTGTAATGATCATCTTCCTATTTATAGTATCATTCTGGAACAACTTCAGGATGACATCCCACATCTTCTTACACATATCCTATTTTTCAATATGGGGAACAATGTATCTTTAACCCCGTCTTGGATAATATGCCTAGCCTTGGCATCCTCCTTGTGGTAGGTCACTAATTGCATTGAATTTATTGGTATGACAACAATAGATGTTGCATATTCCTTCAGACCATGCTCCTTCAACAATAACAAATTTTTGGATTTCTAGATACCAAAGTTCGATGCACCATTTGTCCAGATCCCTCAATCCAACTAAATCTATTTCTTAAACCCTCGAACAATAAACTCCAAAAATATAAATAGATCTATGTAGGTGAAAACCTTTGATGACTCCTTTGAAACCCCAGGGATCAGATAAAAATAACCTTAGCATTATAGCCACTCTAATACAATGTGAAATTTCTAGATACCCAAAAGTTTTTATTAACCTAGCTAATTATTTCATATTAATTTTTCATGAAAAATTAATTATTTTATTGGAAATAATGAATAAAAACATAAACAATACCATTCACAAAATAAAATTTGCAGCAAAAAATGCGAGAAACCAATCACACAATGAACACAAGTATTTTTGGACAAATTTCCCTGGCAAAACGGCAATGTGGGAAAAACCTGTTTTCAGATTTGAGGATATATATTATTATCTTCAGCAAAAAATGTTATTGAGAAATTACAACTGTGTATTTGTCATTGGCTAAGCTCAAGAATATTTGTATATTCACTTCTGACCAAATTGAATTAATAAATTTCAATGTCTCCCTCTATAAATCAACTTGGCCCTTTCTGGAAATTCGCACTACTCTCTAGAACTCGCACCAAAAATCTGGCATTGTTTGGAAATTTTCACTACCTTTCCTGCAAATTCACACTACCATTGGAAACTCGATTTTCTCTTCATGTAAACTCGCACTGCCTCTAGGAATTCAATCTAGAAATTCACACTAGTAAACTAAACTTAAATTGGAAAATTTATCATCCTTACACAAAAAAGTTTCAACCCTTTCTAACCTTCCTCTAGAACTTAGAAGTTGGAAGTTTCTATGAAGAATAAACTCTTGCAAATTTCTTCTTAATCATTGTTGTTGAATCCTTCCTGGTGTCTCTCTAAAAATTCACCCACTCATTGTGTCTCTAATGTTGCCCATTGATATGCCTTTATAATCTCTCATTCACAAATGAATGGCCATGATTAGAAGTTCACTTGATCCAATCGATGGCTAAGATTATCTTAGAGACTTTCTTGAAGCTTCTAGAGGTAAATCAATCTTATCCCAACTAATGTCAACTAATTATCCATTTTTACTAAGTTTAGACTTAGGAAATACTTAGAAAATCACTAATTGACTTAATTAAGATATTTTCCTTAGTTGAAAGTTAGGAAAAATTACATGGGAATGGAGATAATTAAATCCTTCATGTTTCTAGCCTCAATGACACCTCTCAAGACTAAAATACTTATTCAATCTACAATATTTAAGATTTTGAACCCTGGGATTAATGGAACTAATTATGACATTATTACTTATAGCGACATTGGAACGTCATCATTGTGATGGACCATGGTGAAATTTTTTAAAATGATGCATATGTAAATATTTCTTTGATAAAAATGTTGATAAACCAACTAGGAATGTGAGGACTAATACATATTGTGATACCACAAACAAAAATTGATGAGAGAGTTATGGGAAATCAATCATTCTTTATATTTCCAAAAAAAACTCAATCTATAATTTGTGCCAAAAACTTGATTTCAAATTTTATTACTTTGTTTTCCCACCAACCCTTCATGCGTTGAATGAAGCCATGGGTAGTTGAAGCAACTAGTGGCACATTTATGGAGGTTGTCTCGTGGTTGTGGAGTACTCTCATAATTCATTAGTTGGCATGGGAAATTAATAATCATGAAACTCGAAGGCTGAATTACAAATTGTGTGGGAAATTGGGGGAAAACAGGTGGATAAACATCCGCAAGTTAATTCAAACCAAACCCAAATATATTAGAGACACACGAGTGCCTAGAGTGGTATTTTTTCTGAGTAGAGAGCTGCCATTTTTTAGTGGAAATCTTGTTGGTTTATTTTGAGTGTTTATATAGATTTTTGGTTGCTTGAAGATGCCTAAAAATACCAATCATAGATAAAACATTATTGGTGTGTTTTTGGCTCTCTAAAAACAAATTTTAGATGCCCATTACTCACTAGAAGGCTTTGAAACTTAGTTTTGTAGTGGAAGTCATGAATTAATTCATATTGAGCCATTATGATAAATAAATAGGCAAGGAAATAATTGAGGGATTGTAGATTAATGAAGAGATTTATGTATTGCTATTTTGGCTAACTAAGAGGCATTTGATAATTGTGAAGACCCCAGGTTCAACAAGCAAAGGAGTTCTCTAATGTTTTTTTTCTTATGAACGAGAGTTGCCTTCACCCATCCTAAATTTATTTGATTTGGTAGTATCCCCTTATGGTATCATAACCTAGCTAGGAGGTGGATAGCTATAGAGAGACTTAGTGCAATTGTGCCTACAGTTGGGTGGAAAGGATCCTTCCCAAGTCAATTGCCAGCTTGAAATTCCAGACAATTGTTTCCTATGACTCCTATGATTATTTATTGATCATTTCCTCTCTATAATTTTGTTGATAAATTTAGAGTTGAAAAATGCATGTCTTCTATTTTATGGAATTTAGAATATGTTACATAAATTTAATTATCATAAAAATTTGGGATGGTGATTTGAAGATGTACAAGTATATTATTTGCTACCTCCCTTATTTCCATGGTTACATGGGCGACATCTAGGTCTAGTATAATCTAAGTCATTGAGCTTGTATGAGGATTAAGCCTCACATGTTATAAATATCAATAAATACCTATAGAAATGTAAATGTATAGTTAGAGTAAACATATACTAATGCATGACCCAAATCTTTTTTATATACCAAGAATAGTATAAGTAATAGAGACCTGATAAATTGGTAGAAGTCTTGGTTATCAAGAGAGGAGAGTAAAATTTATAGCGTTCATTTTTTTATAGTGAAGTATGTTGATATGATTATGGCATATATGTTTATTTATGTAAATATCTAGAGTTATGTTTGATTGAATGCATATTAATTCAAGTTATTTTTGTAAATAAGATTTTTTCTATTAAACTGATACCATATCACATAATATCAAAATCCTTTTTCCTTGGTATGCCAAATTGGAAACCAAAACAATGGAAAAAAGTTAATGTATTTTATCCCAAATGTCCATATACTAACAAGATACATACAAAAATATCTAGTAATCAAGACTTCATTACACAATACAATATGCCACAGTATTGGTAAAATCCAATTGAAGTAGAAAAACCATAAGTTAATTGAAACTATCAAGAGGATATGGAAATACCAGTAGTGCTTGAAATGGCTAGATTGGATGGAGATATAGGATTGTGTTTGTTGCAGGGTTTCTCCTCAATGCTATCCAGTTCTTCAAGTTCTTCCACTCCCAGCGAGGTATATATTAATTTAAGCTTAACAACACTTGTTCAGAATAATTTAATGTCTAAAGTAGAGAAATTAATTACATTATCCTCCTAACTAAATTTATGCAAAGAAGTGCATAGATTTTGGTGGGAAATAAGTGTATATCAATTCGAAATAGAGTGTATTGTTAAGGCACTTCTTTGGTTCAAACTCCTGATTAGCCTTATGTGTCACCTAAATAACTACATTAGTATGCTTGGACGTTATAGTGGTAGATTTCAAAATCAACCCCACGTCATGTTAGTTTGTTAATTCCACAAGTGTACAAGAAAAAACCTTTGAATTTTTACCTAATTACTCTTACTTATCTCTTTGATAAGAACTACAAAATTTTCATCTTTTTGGGAAAGTTTGCATGGGAGAATTTGTGAAGTTCTACTAGATAAAAAAATTTAAATTTATTCGAATGAGCTCACTGGGAATCAAAAAGAGTTGGAATCTCACACCCTACGAAGTACCCTTCCCTATGCCAACTGCTCCAACCGTTCCACTAGGTCGAGTCATCCATTCCTTCGGCCAATCCTGCACTACTGCAAGGAGATCATCTTTTGTTACCAAGTATGGCAATGGATGCCATGTCTTTGTTGGATTGCTCCTTTCTTTCACATATGCCCTGTGAAAGTCTTCCTTGAACTCTATGATGTAACGGTATTGTTTATAAAAGCTCGATGATAGTCTGGGATACCAGTTCACTACCATATATAGATCCATCACCATGACTACAAAGAACATCTTGTTCTTTGTTGCATGCGTCAACTCCTTCGTAAACCATAGTGAAGCATACCTCACTACTCTGCATACATCCACCTCAACAGTCAAAAATTGAGAATATTCCTGCTCCTTCAATGTAATAAGTGCAATAAGAATTAATAACCAGGCATAGTGGAAAGTCTTGCCTTATTCCTGTCCTTCCCTGCAAACCATCAAAAACTCCTTACATAGATAATAATCCCAGTTGAACTAGACCCCTGCGATACACTGCTCTATCAATGGCACTACTACTATAGGCACTTCATTGTTCCTGCACTTCCTCATGATCTTCCCTACTAAGATATATGTGGCAAAGAACACACCCTGATCCTCAATGGAGTTTATCTCATATCCACGAGATTCCTTTACTAACCAAAACTTTTCTTTCATCATTTGAGCCATCTATTTGTCTTTGTTTTTGCCCATGAATTCATCTACAGGGTCCTTTCCTTGATATGGCAGCGCTTTTATTTTTCGATGAGCATCTCATCAATCAGGATCCTCGTCCCTAACCAAATACAATCATCATGCACCAGTAGAAGGAGATGTCGCACACAAATTTCACCAAATGGGCTTCGACCGAAGTGTGGCACATTTAGCATGTTCAAAGGTCCTGCTCTCTACACTCCAACAACCCATTCATGCGGTTCTAATCTTGTAACTTCATTATCTGGGTAGTAAACCTTCTTCAAGTACCTACTAGGTTGAAACTGCAGGAATTTTCTTCTGTCATTGAAATCCTAGTCTTCCAATTTGATCTGGAGGATCTTCCCTAACACTTCTCCTTCAAAAGGCACTTCCTCTAGCAATAGTGGTGTGTAGGTAGCAAATTTCCCTTCTTTTGGCTCCCTAACCGACTTTGCACCCGGCTTTCTCAATGACATGTACACTAGGATTATAAAGGGAATCTCCACATCCTTTATCTCCTTCCACCGAAACTCAGCTTATTCCTCATTATTGTGGACCTGTTGAGGTCCCTCCTATTGCATCCGTCTCTTTCCTTTCTAAATGGGTTTTTTTCCTTTGTCCTCTGTGTTCTTCGCCTACACTTCCTTCTACATCTTTTTCCACATTCATTTTCTTAATTCTATTGTAGAGACCTCATCTAGTCTCTTCTCCTTCGTCTTCTGCAGTTGTAATTGTGGTCGTGCCTGCGCTTGTGGTTGTGCTTGCGTCTATACAAGTACCTTTCTTGGTGATCTTAAGCACATCGATAACATGGGTACATTCACCCCTATAGTCTTTCCTGCTTGTGACTCCATGATACTAGCTAGCCCTTGCTTTGTAAATATACTCACCAATTCTTCCCAACTCCTCTCAGACATGCAAAAGCTCTTCTTCACTTAGGTGCAATTTCTATGTTGGCATTACGATGCATGTGTTGTACTTGATGGCAACCCTCTCATAGAAGATCATCTCACTTATATATAACTAGATGAATCTACAGAAGAGATATCCGATGTGAATGAATGCATGGGATGCAGGAAAACTCAAAGGAATCAGATGATAGTTCTAAGTGTGACAAGTTAGCTTTGCCATCAAGTCCAAAGAGGGAGATTGTTGGCATTATGATACAAGTGTTGTCCTTGATGACAAGATGACAGATTATAGTGCAGTAGGTCAGTAGCAAAGAAGTGATGATCAGATTACAAAGAATGAAGAAATCTGAGTATACACGCAGGTTCACTATATACCAAGTCGCATACAGAGGCAGGTTATATGCAGGTTCACTATGTACCAAGTCGTGTATATATGCAGGTTCGCTATATACCAAGTAGGGTATACACGCAGGTTATACTCGCAAGTTCTCTATATACAAAAATGTGTATACACGCGGGTTTGTTGATCAAAAGTCTCGTATGCGTATGCACACACTTCCATGCATGGAAAAGCACGTATATGTTGGAAAACTTACCTTTGGTCCGTGGCGGTTAGTCCTTGGAATTTGAACCTATGGTTTTTGGACCATGGCATCTCGACATACGTGTTGATCCCTAGTATTGAGTTGATGGTATTGGTTTGTTATGGTTTTGGACCATGGTATTGGGCAAGGCCTAAGACTATAAAAGGAGAAGAAGATCATTAGGTAAGGGCATGGAGAAAGTCTTGAATATCTGATGAAGGATGAGATCCAGTATGTAGGTTATGGGTTGCTTGATCTAAGCTAAGGAGGGATCTCACAAGTTGATGGAGAACGAGATCTAAGGATAGATCGGGATCAAATGGTTGAAATGAACTATCTCTATATGATTGATTATGTTTATTCTAGATCTGTATACTGACGCAAGTAATGTTCTGAACTGGGTATAACTTAAGTTTGAAATCACTGCAAGTCATGATTGAATATTTATAGATCTATACGCAGGTTGGTTTTGGTAAAAGCGCATATGTACGCGGGTTCGGTTTGTCCAAGTAGCGTATGCACTTTAATGCATGATTTTGATGATACACTTGGTTCTGAATAGTGTTGCAGAGT